>CM040465.1:1590150-1602923 GCA_022758105.1 Pangasianodon gigas | reverse complement strand
CTGCACACTAATAGTTGCCTAATACTGGTGTACATGTAGATATTCTCTTAAGAAAGCCAAAACTTCACTTTTACTACTTACATGTTCAGGTTTGAGGGTTTGTTAACATTTTGGATTGACCAAGAGCACTGTAGTTGTACAATAACAAAATTTATCCTCAAAAATACAACTTGCCTAATAATTGTGCACACAGTGTAGTGGTCTTATCAGAACCGCAGACAATTTTAGGGTCACTTCAGGGCTCTGTCTCAAACACTAGTGTTCTTCCCTAATTCATGTTCTTATTAAAACATCAGAGGTTTTATGGGTTCCATCCTAAACACTAGTGTTCTTTCTTAATTAATGCTCTTAGTGGAATATCAGCCATTTTAGGGGTCTGTCTCAAATCTGGGGTTCTTCCTTAATTAACATTCTCACTAGAACGTCGGCCATTTTAGGGCTCTGCCCCAACCTCCAGCGTCTAATCAGCACAGACTGGAATGTCAGCCCTATCAGCGGTTTTTGGGTCGCAGCCTGTAGAACCCACCATGGTGATGTTGTTCCCGTTGAGGAGAATCTGATCCAGTTTTGTTATCCGTCGTCCCTCAGGTGTGATCTCACTGTGCAACGACAAACACGCTAACAATGTGAAACAAAACTGTTTGAACGATAAAAATGACGTTTTTTAGAAATCTGTAAATTATACGTACAACTCGGTGACGTCCTCGAGCACCATGTCTGATTACACACTGGTCAAGGACAAATCAAACAAACTCGCATGCAGATGAACAATTAGCAAACTCATGCTCATTCAGGAGAAAGTCTGGAAGGATACTGACAAAATCATCGAACCCCAACAAGGTTCCCACGATCTCTTTATCGTTTTTCATGACGATGTGAATTCGGGAGCCGATACATTTATCCACCAGCTCTGTAAAACAAACAAACAATCAAACAAACAAACAAACAAAAACAAAACACAGTGAACAGTAGAACGAACAATCCGAACTAACAACTAGCTACTTTACGTTATGCTAAGAATGCTCGGATGACACGGTGGAATCTGATTGGTTGAATGTAAAATCCATTTAACCAATCAGATTCCACCGTCTCATCCATACAGCTACTTACAGCTAAATGTGGCGATTTTGGATTTCTCCACAATTTGTTTCCACTTGTATATTTCATTCGAGTTGCTTTATTCTATATAGTTTTATAAAATTGTATATATTTTTTATCTTTGCAGCAAAAAAATCAATTTTCACAATAACTTTTAAGTACTGATATTTAAGTACTTATGTAAGATAATCTAAAAAATATTGAATAGGTCTATTTATTTATTACAATTAATTTTTTCTAGAAAAAAGGTGATTAAAAGAAAAAAGGAGTGACAAAACCTGAAAAACTGATTTTAATTTTTTTAATATCCAGATATTTTACCTCAGCTACCTCAAATAAAACCTTCTATTTATATCTTCTTAAAAAGTAAACCAACCAAACAAACAAACAAAAAAAACAGCGTGAAAGTGGTTTAAAGAAGCCAAATCCACACAATAAGACACATTTAAAATCAGAATTTGAGTTTCATTATCAAGGTGTGAATAAACACTAGTTAGCTACATAAACAAGATTATTACAGACAGCGAAACATGTGTTTCCATGGTTACGTCCCAAACAGCACACTAGAGCACTACATAGTGCGTAGTGTTACTTGTGTTTCCGCACTATTTGGACATCCGGTGTAGTGCGCTACTATGCGATTTGGGACGCAACCACTCACTTGTCCTTTGTTAGCACAAAGCACGGTGAGTATAAAACATAGCTACGTGAGGATAAAATATATATAACACCATTACACAGAGCCAACGAGCCAGATAAAATAATAACAAAGTTTATAACCGCGCTCTTACCGAGGGGTAGCAGCTGCGAGGGGTTTGAAGCCGGTGTTGCCGCCATTTTGCAAACAACGCGACCCGGAACTGGAACTGACGGAGTCAAGGCGTGCACCGGAAGTAGAATTAAGAAACTGTAGCCGCGTTCGATTAGATTTTTTTTTTAAACTTACATTAAATATTTACATGTGAAGCAAAGCGCAAAAACGAGTAAATTAAACAAAAATAGATCAAAGTAAATTAAGTATTAATTTTAGTCCATATTTAAATTCATGATTCAGGGAAGGCTGATAATGTGTTAATAGTGATTACGGTGCTAAAAAGTGATTGAAGGAGTCTCCAGTGTCAGTGCTTTGTAACAATTTTTTTCCAAAGTCTTCAGGACAGCAGAGTTTTTACACTTTGCAGTTTCTGTAACATGACAAGCTGCGATTTTATTTCTTATTAACTGCAACAGAGAGAAAGGAGACAGGACGTTTATAGCTGCTATAACGCAAATGAGATGTCTAAACAGGAACTAACTTATTCCTAATTTGTATAAAATGGTGTCTCTGTTATCAGCATAAGAAATGAAAAAACATGTCTACAGTACGCAGTTGAAAGTTTTGTAGAAATATGACTTCTTTGGTTCATTCATTAATTAAAAAAAACACCACTTTATTTTTACAGCCAGTAAAAATATAATGTAAATAAGAAATCCCAAAAACTGAACGACGAGTGTTGGAGTCATAGAAAATAATCCTTTCCAATTTATTAAGGCTAAAAACTAAAATAATTGAAGGTGCATCAAAGAAACATGTAAAACAATGCTGAAATTGAAAATAAAAACAAAGACACGGCAAAATCCACTCAAACAATTAAAAAAAAACTCTAAACAAATGAAACCACTCTTTAAAAACAAATTGTACAGCTAAACGGATGGAGCATGTGGATGTACATCATAAAAATCAAGTAAACAGATCAGAAGGATGAAACCCAACAGTCCCAGATCACGATCAGGGCGTCCCAGGGTCAACAGTGGTGGAGCTCGACTTGCGCTGGAGCAGCCAATCAGAACGCAGAACAGCTACACAGCACATTAACGGTAGATAACATTAGCGCAGGGCTACTGGTTAGTGAACACCTAGTGGTGATGTCACATGATCAGATTTGACTTAAGCTCTACCCTTGGACCATTTTTAAATGAACAGTTAAATCTCATGGCTAATGGCCCACTCACATGCCAAGCTACATGCTAGGAGTCGTTACACTGCGGCTACGTAAGCAGGCCCTGTACGCTACAGCGTGAAGTGAGGGCACTTCGAAGAACGCACTTCTGCGAGTGATTTGGAGATTCTGGGACACCGGAAACTGGTGTAGTGACGGGAGCTTCCACTCGTGCACACTGCACACCTTTATTCCAACTAAACACACTGTAAATCAGCCACATGACAGCGAGTCTATCTCAGGGGTTTAATGTCTGCAGTGTGTGAGGGAGAAAGCTAACACCAGTGATGCTGACAGCTTACTGACAAAGTTGATCAATGCACGGGATTAATCATCACTTCCTGTTACAGGTGTTGTGACTACTAATCTGCTAGATATATCAGTTCATGTATTTATTTCTTTTGTGGATATAATTTAATATATTATTCTATTATCTTATTATATGCAGCATTTCTGATTGGACAAATTTGACACCAGATTTTAACTCCAGACAGACAGCCATGATAGATGGATTGAAAGAAAGAAAGGAACAGAAAATGGATGCATCGATACAGATACTGGTATCAGGTATCGGTCCGACACTGTGCTCATTTACTCCTACTCATAGAAATGCTCCAATACCGACATCCGAGACCATGTGACACTGTGTGACGTTAAGCCTAGTGTAGGTTGTTGCACTATGGATGCATTTCAAGCTGCCTGGTAAAACCGTTTAAACAGTATTCCTTGATAGAACGTGCGAGGACCTCCGACCTCCTACCTGAGGACTGCGCTGTCTATTAAAGATACTGTTTAAACATCACAACATCTTAAACATAAAACTCAGCATGAGGAGAACATGGCAGCAACCAACATAAACACAGTTGAATAAAAACGTCTTTTACAGATTAATACTATAATAAGTACGTTAGTCATTTTATGATCAGTATCGGAATCGACGAGTACCGAAAAACCTGCACTCATACTCATACTTGGCCTGAAATAAAAGGTACTGATGCATCCCCATATAACAGCAGACAGACAGACAGACAGAAAGACAGACAGACAGACAGACAGACAGCGCACACTGGACAGGAGAATTACAACGATATATATTTTTATATAATTTATATATTTATATATATGTATTTGACATATTAAGTCCATCCCGAACTCACGTTGACAGACGTTAAGGCCGCTGATTTCAGGTAAACACACTCAGATCAGGGTGAGGCAGCGCTAAATGCTGATTGGTCAGACAGTAAAGACACACCAGTAGGACGCAGTACACTGGAACAGTAGTGTGTTAGATCTAAGAGTACATGGAAGGATGACGGAGTGTGTGTCTGTGTCTGTGTGTGTGTGTGTGTGTGTGAGAGAGAGAGAGAGAGAGAGGAGAGAGGCAGTCACTGCTTGGTCGTTGTAGACTGCGGGTTCGATATTAAAGCTGGCGGAGAAAGTGTTGAGAACCACGATGACATCACTGACTTGGCGCTGTTCAAGGCTCCACCCACAGACTGACCTAGAGAGAGAGAGAGAGAGAGAGAGAGAGAGAGAGAGAGAGAGAGAGAGAAAGGATTAACGCTGTGGGTTTGCGTTCGAGCACCATCGGTCTGAAGAAATGGAGCCAACATGAAATTCAGATTAGTGATTGGCTGCTGCTTACCTACAGCTCTGCCGGTTTGCACCACACTCCTGCTGGTGCTCATGACTGCGCTGCCCAGTCTCCGCCCTCTTTCGCTGTTCTGTACCGAGCTACGCAACACACACACAGTTACATTCATGTTTATATATACACACACTTTTTCCACTTTAATAGGAACACCTGTACATTCATACAGGTATCGAATCAGCCAATCATGTGGCAGAAGCGCAGTCCAAAAAATAAATAAATAAATAAAAAAACACGCAGATCCAGGTCAAGAGCTTCAGTTAATGTTCACATCAAACATCAGATCTCTGTGACTTTAATTGTTGAGTGTTTCAGAAATCCTGGATCCACACCTGAGTCTAGTGAAAGCCGAGCTGATTAAACAGGTGGAAAAAAAGAAAGAAGAGCTTCAGCAGACTCACTGTGAGAAACGCAGCTTCACATCCGCCACGCTGTACTGACCCTGGAACGGGTGACTGCGGACACACGAGACACGCCTCCATTTATTCACCTCATCACATCACTGAGCTACAAATTCATCTCCATTTATTCATCGCATTAACTTACAGATTCTTCGCATGTGTTCAAAGGTTTGCGATTTTTTTTCAAATGCAAAAACAATTTAAAAGAATAAATAATAAAACCCTTGGGTTTACTTTTTCATTTGTTCTTTCTTTCTTTTTTCAATCTTTTCTGTTCTGCATCCTTCCTTTTTGCCTTTCCTTCTTCCATTTTCCTTTTCAGTTTATTCTCTCTATTCATTCTCTTTATTCTTGCTTTAATTTCTATCTTTTTTTCCCCGTTATTTCACCAGCTTTTATCTTTCTTTCGTTATCTGTATCTCTTCATTCTTTCTTTCTGTCATCTTTCTTTTTTTTAATCTTTCTCCTTCATCTCTTTTTCATCTTTCTCCCCTTTTCATCTTCTTTTAATCTTTCTCCCCTTTCATCTTTCTTTCTCCCCTCTTCATCTTTTGTTTTCTCCCCTCGTCTCCCCTCTTTTCATTTAATTCTTTCTCCCTTCTTACCTTTCTTTCTCCTTTCTTTTCATGTTTCTTTCTTTCTCCCCCTTTGATCTTTCATTCTTTCTCTCTTCTTTTCATCATCTCCCTTCTTTTCATTTACTTTTCTCCCTTCTTTTTACCTTTCTTTCTCCCTTCTTTTTTACCTTTCTTTCTCCGTTCTTTTCATGTTTCTCTCTTTCCTTCTCATCTCTTTTCATCTTTTGTTCTTTTTCTCCTTTTCATCATTCTTTCTCCCCTCTTTTCATTTTTCTTCTTTCTTATTTTCCCCTTTCTCTCCCTCTCCTGTTTTCCCTTCACTTCTTCCTTCTTTCCAGCTCTTCAGAGCACACATTAACAGTAGTGTTCTCTCTGTCAGTGCTGAATATAACCCAGATCCCGCTGGCGCCGATTTGGGACGCAGCCCCGCGTTCTCACCCCGGTGTGATGTCGGTGATGGCCGGGTGGTGTGTGCTGGACCACACTCTGTAGTTGTGTGTGATCCTCCAGGCGGAGACGAACGCAGAGCCGTAATCTGCCAGCAGCTTCTCGTTGTCTGCCACAGAGAGCAGTTCACACAGGGACAGCCATCAGCGATACACACACACACACACACACACGCAGTATATAAGGGTTAAATAACTGTGTACGCAGTGTGTGTACCTTGCTGTAGTGTGGACGCTAATAATGTGTGCATGTAGAGTGCGAATTGAGCCCGGATCCATTCGTCTCCTCCCTCCCAGCCGGTCCCGTCCAGAAACACGTCCTCGCTGTGCTCACACACACTCTTCAACAGGAAGTCGCAGAAACGCAGGTCAGCTGTGGTCAGACTGAGGACACGCCGTAACTCCGGGTCAGCGATGTGGATCACAGCCTCCTCCACCTGTGTACACACACACACACACACACCACAAATGTGATCTATGCCATCAGGTTATTCTATTCAATCAAATTACAATGTGTGTGTGTGTGTGTGTGTGTGTGTCTCACGTCTACGATGGCATCACTCAGGTGTCTCTGCTGACGGAACAGGATGTTGGTTGCTCCAGCAACGAACCCCCGAACTCTGACATCACAGAGCAGGTGATGCTGCTGAAGAGCCATGTAGGGTAAACACAGGTAACCCTACACACACACACACACACACACACACACACACACCATACAGATATTAAGTAAGAAGAAAGTATCACAGTGGGCGTTCCAGCAGCTGAAAAATCAGCAATTTTTTTCTTAGCTGTCTTTCCTGCTTTGTTTCCCTCATTCTTTGTCTCTCTCTCCTTTTTCTTCTCTTTGTTTGTCTTTCTGTCACTGTCTTTGTTCTAATGAAGTGATGTTTAGATTCAACAGGCTGGGTGTGTCTAGTCTAACTGAAGCCAATTATCAATTAACGTTAGCTAATTGAGTAACTAAGAGGGCAATTACTTTTTCACACTGGGCCAGTTCCTGATGGATAACTTTTTTTCCTTCAGTAAATGAAACGATGATTTAAAAACTGTATTTTGTTTTAACTCAGGTTCTTCTTGTCTTATATTAAATTACTGTCTGAAGTTATGAAACAATTAACTGTGACAAAAATGTAAAAATAAAAGAAAGAAATCAGGAAGGGGGCAAATACTTTTTCACAGCCCTGCGTGTGTGGGTACCTTGGTGAAGATGGAGGGCGGCAGGCCGCACTGGTCCTCCTCCAGCAGGGGTGTGTGTGGGTGTGTACTCTGCGTGTGTGTGTCACTCTGTGTGTGTGTGGTGGTCTGAGCAGGCGTGGCTTTGGGCTGAACAGTGATGGGCGTGTTCGACTCTGACTCTACACACTCCGTCTGTGCACGTCTTCCTCCGTCTCCCTCCTGCTCCTCCTCCTCCAGCACGCTCGGGTCCAGACTCTCCCACTCGTTATCCAGCCAATCAGGAGAGCTCGGATTCACCTTAGCACCGGTGGAGCCCTCTGATTGGTTGGCTGTGGGCTCAGCGACAAACACTTCGGTGTTCCCTGTGAGGTCTACACTCTTGATGATGTCAGCACTCTCTGATTGGCTGCTTTTAGGATGATAGTGAGAGGAGTCAGACAGGCCGCGCTCGATCATACCTGCGCACACACACACACGCGCACACACACACACTGCATCAGCATCTGGCACTGCTACCAACATCTGGCAGCATCAAGGATGTTTAGGACAGTGGTCTTCAACCTTTTCAATCACAAAGTCACTTTGGAAGTCAAAACCTGAACCGAGATCTACCTCACTATGTTCTTATGTTGCTAAAGAAACAAAAAGCCCACCAAAGAGTAACGCTATTTTACTTTACTAACAGTAAAGCGGTTCATCTACCAGATTCAAGCATCACAGTGAGACAGTAATACAGTTCAAATATCAATAAACAACAATGGGAACAGAGACATGTTAATACAGTTAATACCGTTAATACAACATGCACAGTCAGAGTGCACGGTTCAGATTATACAGTGTTAATACTGTGTCTCATTTAGTCAGTGTGATGGTGGGGCCTGAACGCTCTCAGTCAGTGCCTTGTAATCTGGAGCACAGGTCAAGTCTTCCAGCCTCATGCAGTCGTTCAGGTGTCAGTCAGACACGTGCGGTACTCTTATAAATCATTTATAAATCCTTGAGAATCTGATCAGAAATGTCCCGGAATAACAACTGCACTCTTCTCATGACCGTTGCTGGACCAGGCAGGACACTGTTAATTGCCAGTTTTATGTCGTTTTCTTCTTAGTCCATGAATAATCTATGTTACTAATCTTTTAAAATCTCACCGTTGGTGAAGGGGCGGGGCTTCTTGTGCTTGGTCAGGAGATGGCTAACACAGAACGAAGCCTCGGAAGCCTCAAATTTTAACTCTTTAATTCTTTTCTCTCGTATTTTGCTCTTGAGTGGGAATGAGTCCTTGAATTTGGTGTGATGTTGCTCCAAATTACCCCTTTTCAACAACGCTAAAGCCTGGTGACGTATCAAGCAGGCAGTATCTTCTTTCACCACTGTAAGAGCAAATTTGTTTTCCCATCAGGCATGGAAATGATATATTTACACCTTCTTTCATTGCTCGGCCATGGTTTCCTGAACACAGTTTGCTCATTGACAGTACATATATGAAGTTATCGTTAGCTAGCTATGTAGTGTAACAGCAGTTTGACGTGATGCAGCCGGAAACAGTTATCTGCAAAGCTAACCTAATTTCACAATTGTAATTGTCCAGAATTAATACTTTTCTTGGGCTACTCCCCACCGTAGCGGTATTCGAATCTAGCCAACCAGCAGATATTTTACCTTTGCATGTTTGTTTGTTTTTTTTTCATTTTAAAATGTGCTGTGATCATTGAGAGTACATGGTTGCGATCCGCTAAAAATGCCTCGGAGATCGACCGGTAGATCGAGATAAACAGGTTGACGACTACTGGTTTAGGAAGATGATTTAAAAAATCCACACAGAATTCAGGTCATGTCAAAATAAATGCACATGTATGAATGCCAGCAACTTCCTTCTTCTGTGTTTGGACTCACAAGACACGCCCATCTATTTCATATAACACATATTAGCATATTAGTGATTGGCTCACCAGGGAACAGTGAGAGAACCGTCATCAGGGTCCCCACCAATCTGTTAACAGGAGAGACATAGAACAGCACCTACACACACACACACACACACACACACACATTTCCCAAGTTTAATTTCATTAGACTGCACATTAGATACACATTTACTCATCTGAGAGAGAGAGAGAGAGAGAGAGAGAGAGAGAGAGAGTGTGTGTGTGTGTGTGTGTGTGTGCAGACCTTCTTCTCCAGCAGAATCAACTTGAACAGAACCAGAACCTAAAACATAGTGTACTTATTATTATTATTATTATTATTATTATTAATCATATAGTGGTTATTAATTAGATGTAATAATGAGAGATGAAGTGTGAATGTTAAAAAGGTCAGTGTTACAGTACATTAACCTGTCATCCTGTAATCACTGGGTTACCTTGTGTTTAAAGTGCAGTATTAAATCTCGTGCAGATAAACCTGCAGAGAGAGAGAGAGAGAGAGAGAGAGAGAGAGAGAGAGAGAGACGGGAGAGAAAGTCACACTTTATGGATGGATATATAAAGGAACTGTATATAACCAGCATACATCCTTGACCAACACGTATCCTTGGCCAAAGCATGTCTGGGCTAAATGCATGTCTTTTGCTGTACACTGGAGACATTTGGGTTTGAGATCAAAAGATGAATATGAGACGATAGATCAGAATTTCAGCTTTCATTTCCTGACATTTACATCTAGATGTGTTAAGCAACTTAGAACATGGCACCTTTGCTCTTGGACCACCCAATTTTTAGGTGAGTAAAAGTATTGGAACAGATTAAAGTAAATAACACTTAATATTTGGTAGCATATCACTTGCTTGCAATAACTGCATCAAGCTAGCGACCCAGTGACATCACCAAACTGCTGCATTCTTCTTTTGTGATGCTTTTCCAGGCTTGTAGCGCAGCTTCTTTCAGTTGTTGTTAGTTTTGCTGTGTTTCTCCCATCAGTCTCCTCTTCAGGAGGTGAAATGCTGATCAATTAGATCTTGTGATTGACCGGTCTAAAACCTTCCACTTTTTCCCCTGATGAAGTCCTTGGTTGTGTTGGCAGTGTGTTTTGGGTCATTGTCTTGCTGCATGATGAAGTTTCTTCTGAACTCATTCTGCTGCTACCATCATGAGTTCCATCATCAATAAAGATTAGTGAGCCCGTTCCAGAAGCAGCCATGCAAGCCCAAGCCATGACACTACCTCCACCGTGCTTGACCAGTGAGCTCGTATGTTTTGGATCATGAGCAGATCCTTTCTTTCTCTAGACTTTGGCCTTTCCATCAGTTTGGTAGAGGTTAATCTTGGTTTCAGAACTTTTGTGGCTCATCTCTGTATTTCTTTGCGAATTCCAATCTGGATTTCTGATTCTTACTGCTGATGAGTGGTTTGCATCTTGTGGTATGGCCTACATATTTCTGCTCTCGAAGTCGTCTTACCCAGGCTACTGTGGATGGTACCACTTAGAACTCATGAAGATGGCTTAGGACTGCAATTGCTATGAACAGTTTTGCACTCAAGTCTCTATCATTGAACAGCTGATAACTTTAAAAAAAAAAAAAAAACCTTCAAATTAAAACTATAATGAATTCAGAAATAACTCTGACGCTTATATTCATAAGCTACTCATAAGCTCACAAGTTCCTGTTTACACAATTGCACTTTTTGACTGTATAGTATACATTTATAGAAGGGAATTATTTATAATCACTCTATCCGGTGACACCCAGATGAGGGTGGGTTCCCTTTTTAGTCTGGTTCCTCTCAAGGTTTCTTCCTCATATCGTCTCAGGGAGTTTTTCCTCACCACCGTCGCCTCTGGCTTGCTCATTAGGGATAAATTAAAAAAATGTATATCCTGAATTTATATATTTCTGTAAAGCTGCTTTGTGACAATGTCCACTGTTAAATGTCCTTGGTGATGACCAATGTCCTTGGTCGACCTGTTCCATGTCTGGTTGTTAGTACATTAGTGTTTTTTTCTTTTTCAGGGCATTCCAAATTGTTGTATTGGCTATGCCCAGTGCTTGTGCAATGGCTCCGATTTTCACTCTTTTCTCAGCTGTAGAATGACTTGTTTGTCTCCCATAGACAGCTCTCTGGTCTTCATGTTGGTTTATCCTTTTTAACAACAAATACAGTCTTCACAGGTGAAACCCAGGGCTCAAACCAAGAGCAGACATTCAGATTATTCACTATTAAATATTTAAACAATCAATCTAACAGGGCACACCTGGGCAGCAAGAAACACCTGTCAGTCACCTGTCATGTTCCAATATTTTTGATCATTTGAAAAAATGGGTGGGTTCAAACAAAAGGTGCTACATTCTAAGTTGTTTAGCACATCTAGATGTACATATCAGGAAATGAAAGCTGAAATTCTGATCTATTGTCTCATATTCATCTTTTGATCTCAAACCCAAATGTCTTCAGTGTATAGCAAAAACAAAAGAATTAGCCTTGCTGAACCAGTATTTTTGGAAGGGAAGGGTGTGTGTCTCAGTCCAACACATATCAAAGCATGCCTCGGCCAACACGTGTTTTCAGAACCAACAAATATCCCGGGTTAAGTTACAGTATATACAGCAGAAGTAAGTACACCTCTGTGCCATATCACTTAAATGTCAAATGATTCAAAATTGTATGTACTGGAGTCATAGTTTTCACTTTTTTCTTCTTTAGTAACTCTTGCGTGATTTTGGCAGTGTGCTCTGGATTGTCGGAGAGTCGGACTTGTAACCCTAAGGTCGTGGGTTTGAGTCTCAGGTCCAGGAGGGATTGTAGGTGGGGGGAGTGAATGACCAGCGCTCTCCACCCTCAATACCACGACTGAGGTGAGACCCTTGAGCAAGGCACCGAACTATCAGGACTATGCCTTCACTGTGGTAGTCCTAGCCAGGTTCACGCCAAACATGCTGGACCCAATCTGAGCCGATCAAATTTATCTTGGTCTCATCTGACCAGGGAATGTGCTCCCAATATTCATCAGGCTTCTTTTCATGTTCTTTAGCAAAGTTTAATCTTGCAGTTTTGTGCCAAAGAACAAGCAAGGGTTTTTTCTTGGATGCCGTCCATAGAGGTTGACGTAACGCGGTGTCCTTCGTGCTGTCTGAGCTGTCACAGTAACTCAGATTTCCACTGATAACCCCTGTGCCAAGTCTGAAGCACTTGCCCGTCTGTTTTTCAGAGCTAGATTGTGCAAGTAGCGCACTGTCCTTGGCGTCATTTTAGGAGGACGGCAACTGCGGCTCTGATTAGTGGTACTATGGCTCGTTCTATACCTCCCGATTACTGCTGCAACTGTGTTTTGACTGATTTTTAGTTGGTCACCGATCGTCCTGTAACCTGCTCTTGAAGTCGTCTTACCCAGGCTACTGTGGATGGTACCACTTAGAAACCATGAAGATGGCTTAGGACTGCAATTGCTATGAACAGTTTTGCACTCCTTGAACATCATTGAACAGTTGATAACTCAAAAAAAAA
>CM040465.1:1576656-1586849 GCA_022758105.1 Pangasianodon gigas | reverse complement strand
ACCTATCCCATACCCTTATCTCAGGCTAACACCTGTCCTGGGCTAGCACATAGTGTCTATTGTGAGCTTTAGCGTACCATGGACTAACCCATAACTCACGCTGGTGAGAAGCTGAAGTGTAAATAAACTGATATGTGTATGATGTAGAGATGGTGGCAGAGTGTTTACCCAGATACACCTGTGATCCCTCCAGCGTTGGGAACCGTAGAGAACCGTTCATGTGATCATACAGCTCCTACACACACATAATGGGAGGAGGGAATCGTGAACAATAGAGACCTCATTCTCACACACACACACACACAGATTCGGATAGAAATGTGCACTTTACCTTCAGGATGGAGATCTGAGAGAAGTCCTTCTCCTCAAAGTAGGCATGTGTGATGAGCTGTAGCTTCGCCGCAATCAGACCGAACACCGGCTAAATAAAACACGCTACAGTCAATTACAGTCAAACAGTCTCTGTTCTAAAACAAATACTAGCATGGCCACACACAGGCTGGAGGCTAGAAGTGTTGCTCACCACTCTGCTGAGCACACACACACTCTTCTGCACCGTCTCCCTGGTGACATCAGCCTGTCTCACCTTCAGCATCTGAAACAGAAGACCGCCGTCTGTCCCGACACACCTGAGACAGGTAACCTGAGTGCACGCTACAAATTCACCTCACACCCTGACTGTATTAAGGCTCATACAGCTAATCCTGACAGAACAGAACCTCAGCTAGCATTACACCATTTAACAGTTTTGCATTAGCTGCTATTCACTGTTTGCAGTGTTGTTAATGAAGGATACAGACCTTGGCTTCAATCTGTCTGTAGCAGGAAACGCCGTACACGCACTTCATCTCCTCACTCAGAGGGGGCAGGAGGAAAAACACCGTGTCTGAAGGAGCAGAAAGAATGGGGAAAAAAAACAATATCCTGTAAACACTCAACATCATCAGCTAAAATTAATTCTCCTTTCATTCAGAAGGTAAAATAATGATTGTCTGAGTAAACAATTTTTACTGGTTTAATGAATAAAGTGCTACACAGCGTTATATAGAGTTATACCATCCACTTTAATAGGAACACCTGTACACCTGCTTATTTATGCAGTTATCTAATCAGCCAATCATGTAGCAGCAGCATAATGCATAAAATCATGCAGATGCAGGTCAAGAGTTTCAGTTAATGTTTACATCAAACATCAGAATGAAGCAAAAGTGTGATCTCTGTGACTTTAACCGTGGCATGGTAGTTGGTGCCAGATGGGCTGGTTCATCAACAAGGTGTTTCAGCCTGCACATCCTCCGCACAGTGGATGTTTTTGTTTTTCGCACCATCCTGTGTAAACTCTAGAGACTGCTGTGTGTGAAAATCCCAGGAGATCAGCAGGTTCTGAAATACTCAAACCAGCCTGGTACCAACTACCATGGGTCAATCTCTGCAGGATTTTATGCAGTGTGCTGCTGCTACATGATTGGCTGATTGGATAACTGCACGAATGTGCAGGTGTACAGGTGTTCCTAATAAAGTGGATGGTGGTGTATATAGCAGGTTGAGTGTCTATACCCTCCTGGTAGCTGTATTACTGCGTTATACAGCATTATATAGTGGTATATATTACACTGTATAGCACTGTATACGGCAGTTTGTGTGTTTCCTGGTAGCTGTATTACTAAGTTATACAACTTTATATTGTGTTATACAGTGTTATATAGTATTATATAGTGTTATACAGCGTTATACAGTGTTATATAGTATTATATAGTGTTATACAGCGTTATACAGTGTTATATAGTATTATATTGTGTTATACAGCCTTATACAGTGTTATATAGTATTATATTGTGTTATACAGCCTTATACAGTGTTATATAGAGCATCTTTACCCTCCTGATAGTTGTGCGCTCCATCGGGCAGAGCGAGGAACGGCAGGTACTTCCACTGATCAGGCAACGAGTTACTGTCATGACCTTCATCACTGATGGGGGGGTATGAGAACTCCACCTACACACAAACACACACACACACACACACACAGTGTCCACTTTGATATGATAAGAAAACTTGTAATTTCTCAGTATGGCATCCAAACAAAACGGTTAGAATGTCTCAACACGTCTCAACCAATCAAAACATCTGGAACGTTTTAACACAGCATCCAATCAAAACGATTGCAAAGCTACAAAACAGTGTCCAATCAAAATGCTTGGAATATCTCAACATGGCATCCAATCAAAAGGGTTGGAATGTCACAATACTGTGTCTGATCTGAATGTTTGGAATGTTATAACATTGTGCCCAAACAAAATGTCTGGAACGTCTCAAAAGTGCGTCCAATCAGAGCGCTTAGAATGCCGAAACCAGACAGCCAATCAAAACACTTCGAATTTCCATTAACGGAGTATTGCATTAACAGAGTAAAGGGGAGGGGCAATCAGGTGCATTAACAGAGTAAAGGGGCGGGGCAATCAGGTGCATTAACAGAGTAAAGGGGAGGGGCAATCAGGTGCATTAACAGAGTAAAGGGGCGGGGCTAGTGGTGTCACTTATAAACTACAGGCTTATTAGTTCGTTTATTACAGCAACATCAGAAGATGAACAGCAAAAAGCACGAATAAACTCACAGTAATAAAAAAAAAAGTGAAATGTATTTTCAGGAGAAACACACACACACACACACACTGAACTGCCGTCTCTTGTTACACTGCAACCTTTTAAATATTGAACAACCATTAAATATTTAGATGTTCTACCACACGCTTCTTTCTCTTTCCACTGACATTTAACTTCCTTTTGCGTGTGTATTATATTCGTTTCTTTGACATTTATTTCTGAATAAAGTCTAAATAAAGACATGCAGCTTGTGTTTGATGGCTAACGTCAGATAACGCACCTGTGTTTGGCTAGCATTAGCATTAGCATTAGCTTACCTGGCAGCCCCTCTTGTGGTGGAAGCCGACCACCACGATGTGCAGCACGGCTCCTTTAACCTCGTCCTTACCGCCGGACTCCATCACGGTGTGTGTGAGAGAGAAAAGCTAACTTTTACTCGCGATTAAAATAATAAAAACCGACGCTTCTGCTCGCCTCATCGATTTGTTACTGATGGACAAACACAAACAGAGGCAACTTCCGCTTCCGCCCTCGTGACCATGACGTCACTGCTGACTCATTCACAGTGCTCCTGACACTTTTTTTTTTCTGTAGTACATTATGTTCTTAAGATAACCAGCATGAAGGTCACACTTTACACCAATGACAACCAGACTTCAGATATAAATAATATCTTAAATAATATCATAATTTAAAAGTTCTCCACTTCAAAGATTAAAAGTTTTCTAAATTCAAGTTTTGTCACAATTAATAGTTATCTAAAATTTGTAAAATTTGTACTACTAAACATAGTACTACAAGCATCTACACATTAATAATTCTTTATTGTTTTTTTTCTTCATTTTTTTAATTAATATATTTCTTTCTATACACTGACCTACATCTATACACTTACATTAGTTTCTGAATGGATGGTGTCATCCAAATACATGAAATAGTCCATAAAACTGAAATCAATATAGTTCGCAAAATTAGAAATAAAATAAAAATAAGTGATTACATAAGTATTCAACCCCACTGAATAAATAAATAAATAAATAAATAAATAAATAAATAAATACACCTGCTCCTGGAAGAACCCAGAGTTCGTTACTGGGACAAAGTTGTGGAAAAGTTTCAATCAAGGCTCGGCTATTTAAAAAAAAACAACAAAAAAAAACAACCAAACTTTGAACACGGCACAGTACGACATTAAATTTAATATTTAAAAAAAAGAAAAGAACATGGCACAACCGCTATTCAGCCTAGAGAAAGCCGTGCACCAAAAGTCTGTGACCGAGTAAAGAGGGGATTATACAGAGGAGTAACAAAACATGATGCTACCACCACCATGCTTCACCCGGGGGAATAGTGTTTAGTCCATGTGTTCTTAAATGGCTTACTGCTGAGTGTCATGGTAAACATGCTAATTAGAGGGAAAGAACTACAGAAGAAAGAAAAAATGATTGTGTGCATAAGAAATATCAGGAATATTTTATATGTTGTAAAACGTGCTATTAAAACAATTTTAAGAACATAACAGGCAGAAGCACTAAATCTGAAAATGAAAATGTCACCTCTCAAGTAGGTGAACTGGGTAAAAATAAACAAGTTATTAGATAATTGCAATATTAAGCATGCAGTGATGTTCAATTTGGATATTTTAGAATCAGTGCAAAATAAATACATACATGAGAGTGCAAAATTCACACACTTTTAACCGTGAAACAACAAAACTAACGACTCTCGTCGCTGTTTGTCGACTCTTTTGGTGAAACATTTGGGATTTTTTTTCTTCTTTCCTAAACAGATGTAGCCAGTGCTTTTGCTCTTGCAGTGTAATTTAAGTGCTTAAAAAATGCTTTTATGAAAACGTCTTTTCAACATCTGACCTGTCCGTTAGTGTGGATGGCGAGCTGCGTGTTTGACACTCGGCGTTAGGAGGCAGAATGACACTGCTGCCTGTTGAACATGTACTGCATGTAGTCAGTGAATTACAGCAGCTGATCATCAGCATAAATAAAAAATGAATCTCCTTAATGAATCACAGACACAGCAGACACTGATGCAGGGATAATTACTGCATGCACATTAGTTGCAGACTCGATTATTAAATTGATTTTATAAAATGCAATTCGAAGTAATGTTATTTTGGTAGTTAGAAGGTAGAACATAATTTCATGAAACAACATCAGCCATTAAATTGGCACAGAAGAACAATCACTGGTCAAAATATGTTCTAAAAGAAAAAAAAACGCAGATGTGCCGTCTGGGAGCAGAAAGAGTCTAGTCTTACCCATGAGCCAAATGACCCGACTTACTGAAAAAAGACAAATGAATATCCCTAAATTCCTATCAGTAAAACCACCAAGACACTCAACACATGTTTAATTTTACAGAAGCTCCTTTAGGACAAGCAGGTTTGTCAATTTGTGACTGTTTATACAGTACCTGCTATAACGCAAGTGAGAACAGGAACTAACTTTTACAGACGTTCCGCAATATTAAATAATTTAAAAAATAAATAAATAAAATAAAATAAATAAAAAACAGTGCTCTTGTTTTGTTCTTGGCAAACTGCTGTGGTATAAGAGGAATAAAACACTTGAAGGTGTGCTGTTACAGGAAAATAATCAACGTTAGGGTGGTCACAGTAACTCTGCTCCATCACACCATCCAGTCACTCAGTATTTTATTATCTCTCTCTCACACACACACTGTGTTTATTTCTTACTTCTACTGCTCTGGTCATGTCTTTTTTTTTAAATGTTTTTCACTGTTCTCATTAAACATTGCTATCTGTTTCTCTCCTTATCCATCTTTGTGAAAGGTCACTGTTTTCCTAAATTCCCACTGACACTAAATACCTCAATCAACGGCTTGAGAGTTTGAGGCTGTTTTAACATTTCATGCCTTAAATAAGACTTTAACAAAGTGAGCATGTGGTGACTGATTTACATTTTAATGAAGCTCATTTACATAAATTAACTAGAACAGGTCAGAGGGGGCGTAAACTTTTGCAACCTGCTGACGTAAATCAGATTTCAGCTGTATTTTAAGAATATTTCGTCACGGTGCATGAGATCCCAATAAAATGTTGGCCGAATTCTTTAAAAGAAGTAGAAACGTGTGTGATCTCCAAGTCAGATTACATAAAGAAGATCCTCTGACGATAGACCTGTGATGAAAGAAAATTACTAGGTTTTGTTTCAGACGTTAATCAGCGTGATCCGGAAATCAGCTCACGCAGAAAAGAGCTTGAGGTAATGAGGAAATTGTGCTACTTTTGCTACTGTTCCGTCGACGTTGCGTCATTGGCGTTGCCGTATTTGTAGCTGTCCCGTGAGTCCGGTGAGCGCCGTAGCAGAGTTCACACCCTGAGACTTTATTAAAAACTTTCTCAGACAGAACTTTGATGTCTGATGTCTTTTAGTGGTAAACTGGCTGCCAAAGAGCGCATCACGTGATGCGTTTTAAAACTGTCAATCTCAGCTTGCAACCAAAGAATTCTTTTATAACGTGTCTTTTTTCTTTTTTTTTTGTGGTCCACAATTCATACAGTGTAAAGCTGAGTTTCAACTGCTGTAAAATTTAGTTTGCAATCAGAAGAAAATACACAAATACAATTCTGTTTTATAGATAATCTGCATTCAGAAACACAAAGGGGGCGTAAACTTTTGCACCCAGCTGTATTGCGGCGATGAATAAAGACAGAGGCGGAGTGTTTGTGAGGTGTTTAATAATAAATTAAAGGTGTGTGTGCAGTACAGTGCTGAGGGACAGGCTGAGTGTATGTCGGAACTCTACATCATCACACTCAGTAACCAGTTAAACCCCACATTACCCATAATCCCTCTGTTATAGTGGCAAAGGCTCTGATAACAAAACCATGAAACCCCCCCAAAACACACACAAACACACACACACACACACACGCACAATCGCTCTCGAACACTATGGTAACAGTTATCTTACAGAAATATGTGTTTCCATCAACTGCTGCACTGCAGAATATTCTGGAAAGGACTTCATGGGCTTCGTCCCAAATGAGGTGTCAAATTTCACTAATGACAACTTACCACATTCATGGGCTGCATCCCAAACCACAAGCCCTCATACTAAATAATGTCAAAGTGAAGACAGCTAAGTGTTTGGCAAAAGTGTTTTGGGCTGACGTCTCAGACGTTGGTCGCGTCCCAAACCAGGTGTCACATCACAGGCTGTGTCCCAAACCACCAAACTGGCACCATATTGAATAATGTAACAAACTAGTACAACACCAAACGTGTTAGCTAGGTGAGTGTTTAGCAAACAAACAAACAAAAAGCTTTCCTGGACACCTTGACGACTCGGACATGGGCTGCGTCCCAAGCTTTGCCTCAAAACTATTCATCATTATAAGCACATATCATTTTCAAAGCTAGTTTTCAGCCAACCAGCAACCACAAAGCTCCACGGTACCTTGGTTACAGATGTTGGCCATCCAGCTAGCTAGGCAGATTAGCCTTTCGGTTACCATGACGATCAGTGGGACTCGTTTAGTTCTTGGGGTTAGCCATCTAGCAGGTAAGATTTTTAGCTTTGGGTTGTATCCCAAACTGTATCACGCTTCACTTAATGGTGCATCAAAATAGATTAGGATCAATGCAATGATTTAAATTGCAATAACTGAAATTAATCAATGCAACAATCATAAAATCACTTATTATCAAAAAAAGGAAAAAACAGGGTTTATTTTTGTAAACTGCTGTGTAAATAATGTAAGGCTAGCAAGGGGTCATCATCACTCGCAAATTAATCGCAGGTTTAACCCAGATTCTGAACAAAGCTGGTAAAATATCTCTCGGAGGTATCAGAGTGTGCACTGTTCTACTATGTTACTGGTTTGGGACGCGTCCATCAGCAAAGCCAGAACACATCATGTTTGTTACGCTTCCTAACACTTACTTTACCAACACTTAGCAAATCCCGATTTGGCCAAGTGACAGGTTTACCTTGCGTGAAGGGGGGCAAGACTTAAACAGAATTTAAAGTGACATCACCACTAGCTTTTCAGCTTGTCAGCTAGACATTCTGCCTAGCATTTAATTCCACAAAACGTTAGCTTAGTGTTAGCTTGCACGTTAATGTTACTTAACACTTAATAGCTACTTAATGTTACATGGCTTTGCTGGAACACAAGTCGGTTTTCAGGCTGTTGCTGGAGAACCTGGTACTTTTAGTCACTAAACATGGCCAAACGCCATCTACAAGTGTGACCTCATTGCACGAAATCAAGTTTAACTCACCGCTGTTTCAAACAATCTCTCTGAACTTTCAAACATGTGATTCTGTCAACTAGTGCTGGGCGATTTTCATGATTAATTGGGACTGAGGACTGAGCTCGTAGCAAAGACATGTTCAAATATCACTTCAGAGAGATGGAATTGGTTTCAAAAGTCAGATGAGCAAGTTCATGTAAAATAAATGCTGCATTAAATCCTAAGTGGTAATTCGCCGGTCAGAATTACGCCATGTTCGACAGACGGAGTGGGAAAACTGACGCCCTCATGTTCGTATTCTGTTGGCCAGGCACCTAACTCAGATGAGTGATGTATATTTTCTTTCTCCAACAGCGAACTCTAGAGTCAGTGTTTTAGATTCAACAAACGAATACGTCTGCATCTTGATTAATCTAAAGCTAATACCTGTAGATACTGTATAACTCATTTAAAGGGAAGAAGTTTTACTGTGTTTATTTCTGATGCTGTGAGCAGCCACGTTGACGTGACGTCACTCCGTTAACGGGGAAGGAACTCGGATTTGAGAAGAACATCCCAAGCTGACTTCTCAGTTGCGGTGGCGTTTCATGTCACGAAAGACATGGTCCCTGTTTACTCTGTTGAGAAAGAAGGGTTCACTAAGTTGTGCAAAAATACTAACAGCGCCATCTATAGCAAATAGTGCAAACAACGGCTACGTTTACATGCACATCAGTAATCCGATATTAATCGGAATTTGGCGATATACTAAATTAATATTGAGTAAACACCGCACACGTAAACACCGCAATCCGATTTCCCGATTCAGATTAAGACAATATTCTGATTCCCCAAATTCCGATTCCCACTCCTGGAATATGCCTGTTTTAATCGGAAACTTGTTGCATGTAAACACCTTATTCAGAAAATCCACTGAATGCAGATATATGCGCAGCTCAGTCCGCAAGGAATTGTGGGTGCTAACAGATGCGTAGCTGTAGGCTAGTTATTTAGGAATGCCAACTTACAGCAACCAAACCACGTATACAGGAATATTCCGATGCCTGTACGCGTATAAACATCGTATTCGGAATACGGCTGTAACTCAAATATAGACCTTAAACGCAATTTGCTCTGCATGTAAACAAAGCCAATGCTTTTTTCTTTTCTTTTTTTTTAATGTCCTTTATTTAAAAGAACGATTGTTTGCACTATTTGCTATAGCTGGTGCTGTTACTATTTTTGCACATCTACATTTTTTTTTCTTCAATATCGCCCAGCACTATTGTGCACCTGTTTCGGTGCAGTGACGATACTGCGATCAGAAAAGCTCATCGTATCGCTGCGTCTTCCTGCTGAGGCTGAGCCGGAGAGGAAGGCTGGCAGAGGGATAACATTAGTGCGGCATCTAGGTAATGCGTGTTTAGCTAACGTTGATAAACCATTCTCTTGCAGAAGTCATAATGTCAATTATTTTAACACAGAAATGAAAAGAAAGGCTAGTCATGATGTCACAGATAACTCTGTGATTGGTTGAGTCAATTTAAACTGAAGCTCTTAAGCTCGTTAACCCCCCACCCCACCCCCCACAAATTATTGTTTAGCTGCATAAATTTGCATAACGAGCATTTGATGGAAATATGACACCGTGAGACGAAGTACGTAAGTCCACTCAGTCCTTTAGTTTCAGACACACACTTAGTGTGGTTGGTGTAGATGCAGTGAAGATCAGAGCTGACAGGTTTACCTAAAAAACATTTACATGACCGAACCTGCAGTCAAACACTGCTCGTTTAACAAAAAAACAATGCCACACACACACACACACACACACAGAGACAGACAGACTCCTGTACACGGCAGCCATATTGTGGAAGATTTGAAAGCAAGTGCATCATCATCATCATCAGAACCATTGAGAAATGAGAAATAGTAATAATGCATTAATGAACAGTAGAAACCAGTCTGTGGAGCGACGATGAGCTCAGCTCTACACCATCGATTGCATCATCATACATACACGTGGTCAGTGGTGACATCACAGGCGGGGGATGGGCCGTCACGGAGGACAACCCGGTTCCACAGTAAAGTCTCAAAATCGTTGAAATTTTTTACACTTCCTCTACCTGCGTAACGTTAACAGATGGTTCAAATCCAAAATGGCTGCTTGTTCTCAGCACGCTTAACACCGCAGCCCTCTCGAAGAGGTTTCCAGTCTGAGACATGCTAAACGTGTCGGCCATCTTGAGCACCTCACAGTCTTTTTGCCTCATAGTGGATTCAAGATGGCCGTCATTCGCTGCACAGTAATCGTCCAGCCGTCTGCTACCTTGGATGTCCCCCCCCCCCCCCCCCCCCCCCCCCCCCCCC
>CM040465.1:1570737-1576556 GCA_022758105.1 Pangasianodon gigas | reverse complement strand
TTCTCATTGTTCTCCCTCCCTCAGCAAACCTGTTAAACAAAATGCTATATGTTTTACGCTACACATCCGGGCCATCTTGGAAGTTTGTTACCTTTTCTCTTCACCTCACAAATAAGTTAAACATCACGGGGTGGATTAAAGATGGATGCCGTGAGTACTCGTTCCTTGTTAAAACAGAACACATCGGATTCGATCGGTATGCGCTAAAACTCCCTGGCCGTCTTTTACAGTTCTCAGCCTGTTAGCGTTTCTCCTCGAACATGCTCACTAAGACAGCTGCACACTAATTACTTTGGACATCATTAATGCTTTTAAAGGTTTTAACCTCATTCAGGAAGTCACCACAAAAACAAAGGCTCTGATTTGAAATGCCCACCCTTTACTAAAAGGTAAACATCAAAATGTTTCAAAATAGCCACTGTTTCTGTACATGTCTCTAAGTTCAGATTGGCCACCATTTAGAGCAGCCGCTGCAGTCTTTCTGTCCAGATTTAAAAATGGCCGCTGTTTCTTTATAAATCTGGCAACTCTAGAGTTTCTCCATCCGTGCTAAACTCTTCCTCATCGTCAGGTGGGAATGGGCATGCTGGTGGTTTCCACGGCAACTCAGTGAGGCAAGATGGGTAGAGCTTGGCAACGGCAAGGCGGAAGCGATTGCCGAGACGACCTAGGGCACGGTGGGGAATGGGCTGGGGGCGGAGCCACCGCTCTCGTGTTGCATCATAACGTATTAGTGCGTAGCCTCCATGACGTTCGCGCACAAACATGCATAATGTATCGAACAGAACCACAGCCCGCACACACACCTCTGATACAGCTGCACCATCGCCATCGGCAACAGGCACCGCAGCAATCGTGCGCCATTCGTCCCTACTTGTATCATAAATCTCCATAGCGCTGTCTCCTCCTCCGCTAACATAGAAAATGAGGTCACCAAGAACAGCAGCAGTGGCAGTGCCTGAAAAAAAGGAGGCGGAGCCTAAACAGCTTCTTCTTCTCTGCGCCATTATTTCCGTCCAGACGTCATTACGTGGCGAATAGCAAAACATAGCATCATGGATAATGATATAAACACGGTCGTTAACAGCTACGGCGGCCATGTTGTTTTGGCTCAAGGAGCTATGAGTTGGCATTGGGCTTGTCGCACTCCATTCATCTCTTCTGCGATCGTAACATTCCATTGTGACATCATCGTCATGGCTTCCACCCATGTCATCGTAGCCGCCTCCTCCGATGGCATAGACAAATCCGTGGCAGAAGACGAGTGTGGGGCGTGTGCGTGCGGTCAACATGGCTGCTTTTGCCACCCATGCGTTCTGCTGTGCATCCAACCAATAGAAACTCTGGACTGCCTTCCATTTGCCATTTTTCACTGGCTGTTCACCTCCAGCAACAAATACATCATTATCAGGCGTGACAAGGATTCCAAATCTGCGCAAGTCATCCGGAGGGCTCGTTAGCTTGTACACTTTTTCAGCTTGGGGGCTGTAGCATGTAATCGAGCGCTGTGAATCATCGTTACTGCTAGGCAAGTGATGTAAAGGTAAATCGTCATCGTTATTATTGCTAGGTGAGCGTCGCAAATGCAAATTGTTAAATTCGCTCGGAGGGCGATGAAAGTCATGATTGCTGTAATCGCTTGATGAATCGGTGTCCACAAAAATGAGCATTTCCTCTTTTGTCATGCCCAATCGTGGCTTAAAGAACTTGGGCATGGATTTGTACAGTCCCTGTATGACGATGGACTTGTGATTTTGCGGTAAGCCACGAAACCAAGCGCGCTGCGTGATCTCAGCCAAGGCATCAACGCGCACAAGGCTAAGCACAGCTGACAGGTGACGCTCTCGGTGTGCAGCATCGTGCTCAAGCCACAGCGCGGCTGCCTGTCGCACAGTCTCTTCGCGCTCTACGTCCAGTGCATCGCTGCCCAGCAGTTCCAGCAGCAGAGTGTGAGAGAGCTGAAGGAAGGCCTCGTCTCGACACACATGTCGAAAGTTCAGTTCCACCACACGTTGGGCACTGCGCTTCAGCTCAGCACAGCCAAACGCATCAGCCAAACTCAGGATACGCACACAGTTCTCCACCGAGAGCGAGCGCAGAAGGAAGTCCCGGCAAGCACACACCACGCCATCCACCTTAGAGACAGAGACAGAAACAGAATACAGAGAGAGTATACTTAATTCATGTATATAGATTTTATGTAACAATTAGTTGAATAAGAAACAATGTAATTTATTCACTAAATAAGCCACAAAAGACTGTCCCTAGAAAAGTCACCAGATCAGACAATAGCTAGGTAGTAACCCAGTCAGACAGTCTCGAGAAAGGTAACCAAGCCAGGAAGTCCCTAGACAAGTAACTAGATCAGACAGTCCTTAGGCAATTAACCAGAACAGACAGCACCTACGCAAATAAACAGAGCAGACACTCCCTATTTAAGTAATCAGAACAGACAGTCCCTGAACAAGTTACCAGGTCATACAGACAAGTGACCAAAACAGACCATTCCTAATGGGTAACCAGGTCAGACAGACAAGGTATCAGAACAGACAGGCCCTAGGCAAGTAACCAAATCAGACACTCCCTAAGTAAGTAACCAATCCAGGCAGTTACTGGGTAAGTACCCAGACCAGACAGTCTCTAGGTAAGTAAGAAGGATAGACGCTCCCTAGACAAGTAACCACAGCACAGTCCCTTGGTAAGTAACCAAGTCAGTCTCTAGGGAAGTATTTAGGTCAGACATTCCCTAGATAAGTAACCAGAGCAGACGGTCCCTAGGCAAGTAACCAGATGGTCCCTAGGCGAGTAACCAGAGCAGACGGTCCACAGATAAGTAACCAGTCCAGATGGTCCCTAGAGAAGTAACCAGACCAGATGGTCCCTAGAGAAGTAACCAGACCAGACAGTCCCTAGCCGAGTAACCAGAGCAGATGGTCCCTAGCCGAGTAACCAGAGCAGACGGTCCCTAAAAAAGTAACCAGAGCAGACGGTCCCTAGGAAAGTAACCAGAGCAGACGGTCCACAGATAAGTAACCAGACCAGACGGTCCCTAGCCAAGTAACCAGAGCAGATGGTCCCGAGCAAAGTAACCAGAGCAGACGGTCCATAGGCAAGTAACCAGAGCAGACGGTCCACAGATAAGTAACCAGTCCAGATGGTCCCTAGAGAAGTAACCAGACCAGACGGTCCCTAGAGAAGTAACCAGACCAGACGGTCCCTAGGCAAGTAACCAGAGCAGACGGTCCCTAGCCGAGTAACCAGAGCAGACGGTCCCTAGGCAAGTAACCAGAGCAGACGGTCCCTAGCCAAGTAACCAGAGCAGACGGTCCCTAGGCAAGTAACCAGAGCAGACGGTCCCTAGTCGAGTAACCAGAGCAGACGGTCCCTAGTCGAGTAACCAGAGCAGACGGTCCCTAGTCGAGTAACCAGAGCAGACGGTCCCTAGTCGAGTAACCAGAGCAGACGGTCCCTAGTCGAGTAACCAGAGCAGACGGTCCCTAGCAAAGTAACCAGAGCAGACAGTCCCAAGGCAGGTAACCAGAACAGACTGAGCCTAATGGGTAACCAGGTTAGACAGACAATAAAATAAAAACTGACAGTCCCTAGACAAGTAACCAGGGGCCTCATTTATCAACCGCACATATGCGTAGTTTTGTACATAAACCATGCGTACACACGCTTCTATACACTGAATGGGATTTATCAAGTTTTGCTTATGCTTGAGAATGTGGGTCTATTTCCTGACCATATAATCCTAGTGGTAGAAAAATGTAACAATAGGTAAACTAAGTGGAGCTTCTATACCACTTACTGTCTATCATATCAAAATACCTGAGAGAATAATTACTCATTTTTGTGCGCGCACAAGATCCAGCCCGATGACATAGACGGAATGCATATGAAAAAAAAATAAAATCACATTAAAGAAACATTTAAAGATCGACTGGGATTATTCCTTATTTGAAGATTTGGCTCATGCAGCTTTGCAGGGGAAAGAAAGTGTTTTTTTCTTTTCGCACCACTGGAAACTCTATGCTGAGAGTGAGGAGTGCATCATCAGTCAATTTTGTTTGTCCAGTGCAGTTTTAGTTGATCTCTATTCTAGGGCATTTAAGCTATGAATACATTTCAAAGAGAAACTGGAGATGGTACTGGCATTTCCCAACCAACTATAAATTGAATAATGACACGTTTTACCTTCATTTATATCTCTCACACTGCAATATATTTCCAAAACCAGCAGCAGAGAAGACATCATGCCATCGCAGGGTTTATAAATGTAATTAGGAAATAGAATGCATACACATACTCATAAAATATATATATATTTTTAAATTGTGATGATTTATGATTAGACAAACTACTTGAAAAGTGCCAAATAAGCCATTTTTGTTTTGCTCAACTTCATACAACAGTATCTTTACTTCACTTTCGGTGAAGTTTATCTTCTTAGACCTTTTGGCATGCTCCATGTCATCTGTAACAAGTGCATTTTATGGCGAAGTTGTTTATTATGTATGGCTATTTGAGGACGTTTCTTTATGGAATTGAGTGTGGCAGTGCACAAGCATATCAATTTAGAATGTATGGGATTTATCAATGGCCATTGCGTACAGCTGCACGTACAAGTCTGATAAATTCCAGTTTTCTTGTGCGTATGGGAGGCTCTTATGCACAAATTTAGTACTTGTTTCACGCACGCTTTGATAAATGAGACCCCAGGTCTGAGAGTTCCTAGTTAAGTAACCAAGCCAGGCAGTCCCTAGGTAAGTAGGCAGAACAGACAGTCTTTAGGCAAGTAATCAGGACATACAATCCCTAAGTAAATAACCAGATCAGACAGACCCTAGCTAAGCAACCAAGTCACACAGTTCCTAGGTGACTAACCAGAACAGACTGTCCTGAAGCAAATAATTAGAACAAACAATCCCTAGGCAAACAAACAGCACAGACCATCCTTAGGCAAGTAACTGGAACAGACAATTAACCAGTCATTCACTAGAAATAAAAAAGTCAGAAAATTAAAAGATAAGGCTCCAAGTCAGTCAGCCATGAAGTAACTCATTTGCTAAGTAACAAAGACAGTCTGTTAGTAGGCTAACTGACCAGGTTAGTCACTGTGTGTGTGTGTGTTGTACCTGTAGAAAGCAAGCTGTTTCATACAGTAACTCCACTGTACTGTGTGTAATTTCCAGGTTTCCTGTGTATGCATATGCAATGATGGTCTGCAGTGTTATGGGATCGACGTTCCTCAAGTGGACATGTGACTGTTTGCTCTCGCTCAGTCCACTCATAAACATTGCCCTGAAACACACAAAGTAGAAATATATTGTACATCACCCTGCCCCACTGGAAGCAGCTGAAAACCTTCTACTCTTGTAAACATCAGGAACATTCCAGACTTTCAGAAGTTCCTTTCTCAGGAGTACTCTTTACCAAATCAGAACAGCCTTTAGTTTACCTGAAGTAAGAGCTGCATGTGGCCAGGATGATTTTATGGCAGTGGAACTCATGGTCCTCCACCAGGAGCGTAATGTCAGTTAGTAACTTTTCCTCGTAGAACAATTTCAGCTGGTCGAGAACGGAGACCGCGAACTGCGAGTTCACCGAGCGGGATTCCCCTTCCTCCGTCATCCTCACGTCCCATCAGTCAAAAACCCAGGAAATCTTCACACTTCAACTTTTAACCAGCGAAAAATCTTCAAAAGTCTCTACTCAGGACACTAAAGGGAGATGAAGGCAAGTCAGCCTGTTTGTCGTCTTTCCCGAGTGTATGAGGTAGGGGGCGAGATGATGACTCAGCCACTGTATCAGTGCTG
>CM040465.1:1565737-1568237 GCA_022758105.1 Pangasianodon gigas | reverse complement strand
GCTACAGCGAGCTGACTCGCGGAGTCGAGCAGAATGAGTCGATTCCTGCCGTGCTGCAGTACTGCGCATGCGCGGGGGGAAGGGGGCCAAGCACTGCAGTCATGACTCGGTATGATCGATCGGTTTTCGCAACAACAACAATAATAATAATAATGGTGATGATAATAATGGTGATGATGATGATTATAATAATAATAATAATAATAATAATAATAATAATAATAATAATAACTATGTGTGTAGCTGTAGTTAGGGAAGGTGAATATTATGAGGAATCTTGAGAGAGTCTGCATATTCCTACCTCACACACAGACACACAAAACTACAAGAAAAAACTTTTGCACACTATATAGTTTCTGTATACACTGTACAGCTTTGTATATTTGCATATGTTTTCTTTACATATTCTATTCTATTCTATTTTATTCACATTACATTCCTCTAATGGCTACTATATATTATTATATTCTATTTTTATTACGTATGTGTATATTCTTAGTTCATTGTTGCACTGTGGGATGAGGAACTCAGGAAAAACATTTCAAGACCTTCAACAAAGCCACAAAATGACATACTGCAGTATTTCATATAAATACAGTTGTCATACATCCATAGTTTCCCTGAAACCTTTTCCCAGTAGCAGGAGCTCCACTTCATCACGCCACCCCGTCACTCATTACTGTACCTTATACCACTGAGCATCGCAGCTCGGACAGTAGTTCCGGGTTTATTAATGCGCCTGCTCAAATCTGTTTCTATAGTAACCGCTCAAACACAGGGCCTTGCATGGCTGACAATCCACATAATCAAAAGCCCTATTCGGATTGGACTAGTTTATCAGGGGGACGTTGGTAATACGTTTTTTACATGTCTCCTCAGTGATAAAAACTCTCGGATCTGGACAGCAATAAAATGACCACAAGAGGAGTGAGTTTCCAGCAGGTTGTGTTTTCTATGAACCTGTATGTTTACGTCACTCGGTCATATGATCATTCGCAACACGGTGTTGAAGCGGTTGTAGAGAAGAGACCCAGCTGATTCCCCCTGCCATAGTGAGAGAGGTAATCCACTACCATCTGCACTGCCTGTGGGCCACCTCAAACTTAAATGGCTGAAGTGCCAGATACCAACGAGTGATCTGTGCGTTGGCATCCTACACACGGTGGAGCCACTGGAGTGGGACGTGATCAGAACAGTAGTGTAAAGGGGCGTCCCAGTAGGTAGTACCAGTGGGTGAGAACCGTCTACTTGATAACCAGACACTCCTTCTCTATTGTCCTGAACTTACTCTCCTTCACCAAGAACTTGCAACTGATGTACAGCATGGGGTGCTCCTCCCCCTCCACCACCTGGGACAAAATAGCCCCCAGACCTCCGTCTGACACGCCAGTCTGCAAAACACTAGGGAGAGGAAAGTCAGGTGAATGCAATAGTGGGCCCCCACACAAACCCACTTTTACCTGGCAGAAAGCCTCCTCACATAGCTCTGTCCACTGGACTGGTTCTGGAGCTCCTTTTTTAGTGAGGTTAGTCAGCAGTCTGCTGATGACTGAAAAATTAGCCAGCTAGCCCCGGGAACTGCCTCACCACCTTTTTGGTCTTGGGTCTCGGGCAGGCTGCAATCGCTGCTGTCTTATCAGTTTGGGGACGCACCTGCCCATGGCCCAAGTGGAAGCCCAGATACCGTACTTCCACCCACCCAACTGCACACTTCTTTGGGTTTGCTGTGAGTCCTGTCCATCTCAAGAATCTCAGGACAGCGCTCAGATGTTGTAACTGATGCTGCCAATCATTACTATAAATCATTATGTCACCTAATTAGCAGCAACATACGCATTGTGCGGACGGAGGATCCTGTCCATAAGACGTTGAAATCACATCACTGGAGCCCCAAACAAACCAAATGGATGGGTGACAAATTGGTGTAACTCTTAGGCACCAAAACCACCGGGCTGCTCCAGTCACTGTGGGACTCCTTGATTATTCCCATGTCGAGTATATCCTTGAACTCATACCAAACTACCGTTATCTTGTGTTCGGGTAAATGATGGGGACGGCTGCATACCACCACCCCTGGGGGAGTCTAAATGTGGTGCTCTATGAGGTTCAGGAAATTCCCCTTGCAACATGGCAACCTGTCAGAGATGGTCTCCACAAAGGACCGGAGTGGACCGAGCCAGGGTTTTTAATATCACCTCCGGTCCCAGCTCCTCTCTCTCTCTGGAACCACTTCCTGCTTCCACACATGCTTATATGCTGTGCATGTTAGTAAACTTAATGAAATTTCCTTATATATAAGTGTAAGAACCCACTTACACTCATGTCTGTCACTAGATTATTATAAAGTGAGTAGTTTTAAGTGATGGGTCGTAGTGTGTGTGATTTGAGACACAGCCACTGTCGTATCAGTTGTGTGAGGGCAGAAATAAACGAGACTGCACTATTTCTCCCACCAGGGGGCGCCACTCACTCATAACTAAATATCTAGACAACCTTTATA
>CM040465.1:1545695-1562561 GCA_022758105.1 Pangasianodon gigas | reverse complement strand
TTTTTTTTTTTTTTTTTTTTTTTTTTTTTTTTTTTTTTAGCACATTGCTAACACACTGATTTAGCCAGAATTTATGATAAACAGAAATAAATAAAAGTTATGAGTTAACAGGGTTTGAACAGTGTCCTGGGTTTAATATATAGACAGTATATGTGTTTAATGTTATATGAGATAAACACATTTTTATGTGTGAAATTTATAAAAGTCCTTATGGAAAAAAAATTCTGGGACATTTTGTGGTTTTAGCTGGCAGCCTTAGCTGGTCTGGCTTTAGAGGGGATTTGGATACCTGCAGGCTGGTTCTAGCTCATCGGGTTGGTCAGACTGCTCTGGGCTGGTCAGGTTTGTTTGATTTGATGGTATTAGTGGTTTTGGATACCTACTGGCTGGTTGGGTTGACTACCCTGGTTGGTAAAGCTGGTTCTAGCTGGTAAGGCTGGTTCTGGTTGGACAGGCTTGTTTGATTTGGTGGTGTCTGAGGGGTTTAGACACATACAGGCTGGTTCTAGCTTGTCAGGCTTATTTAGTGTGATATATGAGAGGGGTTTTGGACATTTACAGGTTGGATCTTGCAGGCCCAGTTGACTAGTCTGGTTGGTAAGGCTGGTTCTAGCAAATTAGGCTTGTTTGATTTGATGGTTTTTGAGGTGTTTTGGACACACACAGGCTGGTTCTAGCTGGACAGGTTGGTCAGACTGCTTTGGGCTGATCAGGTTTGTTTGATTTGATAGTGTTAGTGGTTTTGGATACCTACAGGCTGATTGGGTTGACTACCCTGGTTGGTAAGGCTGGTTCTAGCTGGCCAGGCTCATTCTGGCTGGTCAGGCTTGTTTAGTGTGATGATATTAGAGGGGTTTCGGACACTTACAGGTTGGGACGTGCAGGTCCAGTTGACTAGTCTGGTTGGTAAGGCTGGTTCTAGCAAGTCAGGCTTGTTTGATTCTAGCTGGTCAGGTTGGTCAGCCTGGATGGCCAGGCTACTTCTAGCTAGTTAGGCTACTTCTGGCCGGTCGGGTTTGTTTGGTCTCATGGTATTAGGTTGCAGGCTGGTTCAAGCTGGTCATGTTGACTAGCCAGGTTGGTGAGGCTGGTTCTGGCTGGCCAGGCTTATTTGGTGTAATGGTATTAGAGGGGTATTGGACACTTACAGGTTAGTTCTTGCTGGTCCAGTTGTCTAGTTTGTTTGGTCAGGCTGGCTCTTGCTTGTCAGGCTTGTGTGCTTTGATAGGGTTTCATGGATTATGGACACCTGCAGGCTGGTTCAAGCTGGATGTCAGTCTCGTTTGGGCTGGTTAGTCTTGTTTGATTTGATCTTATCAGAGGGGTTTTGGACACTTACAGGCTGGTTCTAGCTGGCCAGGCTGTTTCTACCAAATAACCAACTACTCCTTGTCAGGCTGAGAGGCAAATTGGGCATCCAGCTAGCCCAGGCTGGGAGAGCTTAACCATTTTAGACCAGCTAAGCATATTATGGTGGTCTAAGCTGGGGTTTATGTTTTTCAAACCAGGGATAAGGGTAAGAAAAACAAACTTGAGCTCCATAAAACATTATTCAGATGTAACCAAGGGCTGGGAAATATGATGTAACTTAGGAAGATATAATATCACAGTATGCTTTTGTAAGAGTATCACAGGTATTTTTAGTACTTGTATAATATAGTTTTTTTGCTAGATAATTAAACATTCCTCTATTTTTAGTGCTAAATATGTTTTCTACAGGAAAAAAAAGAAATCACTGAAACCGTAGAATCATTGTTTTCATTTTTTGTTCATGTGTGGTGTTGTGTATTATAAAAATGGTTAGAAGTTTTGTTTTGCCTTACATCCCAGCTTAAAAAAAAAATTTTGTGTCTATGCAACAGAGCCAAGCAAACCCTCGCAGCCCATGGCAGGTGAACGTTCTGGCAATCATCCCAGGCCATTCTTCTATGTTCAACCAGCGGTGCAGCCATGTTATACATATCAGTGGCACATGAATCACCCTTACAGCCAGCACGGCTTCCCTGGGTCTGGTGAGTCATGGCAAAACATGATGGATGTGAAGATATTTAGTAAGGAAACGTCCCTACAAAGTGGATTAACACGCGTTTACCATCTAGGGCACATTATTTCAACACTAACCTGCTGGTGGATTTGAAGGTTCATTATGCTTTACACATTACAAAAGGAAAAACCACCTGAATGACTTGCATATTAATTGTTATAATTAACATGTGATCTTTAGTGACATCCAAGATTTATTTCACAATGTTGGGTAGTGTACTCTTTCTCCTCTATCAATCACAGTGACACTAGCCAATCATGGGCGTGAGCTCATGAAGGTTGAAGGGGCAGATAGCGTTGCGTGAGCAGCAGTTCGAAAAAGGTGCGGTCGGCTGGCTTCACGTGTTTCAAGTGATAGCTTTCGCCCTTACTTGATGGTAGCTGTCTTGTGATAGGGGAGAGCTACCTGAGGGGTGGGAAATGGCCAAGAATAAATTAGGGAGAAAATCAGGAAAAAAATCCACAAAAAAGGACGCAGTGTCTCCAGCAGCATCTGGGATTTTTTTCCCCACCGTGTTCACCCTGGATTGGCCACCGGTAGTGATCTGACTCTAAACAATCTGAGTGGTATAGCGGTATAGCAGATAGTGACGTGCAACCCGCGGCTCTGAAAGCACACGTTTACACACCGCTGGATGTGACACATGCCACAGTTCAAGGACTTTAATTTTAGCTTTTAAGGACAACAAAAGAAGCAGAAGTGGTAGGAGTGGGTCTCTCGCACACCTCTACACTTCATACATAGTGATATCACAGTCATTAAAGCAAGAAAAAAATGTTCACAGCATAGTCTCACACACCGTGCAGTTCACTGTAGAAATGGCCTCATCTGGTCTGAAAGATTTTCAGACTAATAAAGTACATTGATCCTGATTTTTTTTCTTTTTACTGTCTACCTACATCTCCTAACCATTTGCCTTACAGTTATTTCCACTGCCCGACTCGTCACATCCCCGCAGTGGCAGCGAGTGAAGGGTTTAGTCCACTAGTCTATGCAACCCCTATGCTACAGTATTTGAGGCTTAAAGGACTCTTTGAACTTGTAATGTTTTTTTTTTATATTTAATCGTAGAGACGACTCTCAGCCAGCCTGTTAGAATGCATTTTCTAAACGTGGTTTCTGAATATTTCTGTCATTTACTTCCCCAGCCTTCCATTTTGGTCGTCCCTACATGCTCCCTTATTCCTACCTGCAGTATCCAGGTTACGTCATGCCTCACGCTGCCATGCATCCTGTGGATTACCGAAGGATACAGGAGAGAAACTTTCCGCACGCCCCCGGATGTGATGCTTCTCTCCGACAGTACCAACACGGCCAAGCCGTTCAGAGAGAGACGACATGTGTAGGAGCCCAAACGGACCCGAGCGAAGCCTTAAATAAACTCATTGAATGTTTGGATCAACTGCGTGCCAGCGACAGTTCCCAAACCTCAGGAAGTCTGTCACCTTTAATGAAGGAACCAAAGTGTGAGGAAGAAAGTGGAACCATGGGAAAGAAGCTGAGTAGCAAGTCCAACATGGCGGACGATGATAGAGATACGAGTTGTAGTCGTGTCGAACCAGTCACTCAAGAGGAGGACTCATCTCTGGCTTCAGGGAAGGAGGAAGAAGAAGAAGAAAAGAATGAGGTAGTGTACCAAGACTGCTCAGAGTGTCACTCAGACTCTCAAAGTGGTAGTTGTCAAGAGAAAAACCAGGATGAGAAGGTTCAAGATGGAGAGGTGGTACAAACCAATGAGGAGATAGAGTGGGACGGTTGTATCGCCAGTCGACCTTCATCCCAGTCCTCTCCTGCACGTTCTTCTTTAACCAGAAAAGCTGACGATCAAAGAATCCAGAAACCACAAGATTTTTCATGCTGTATCCTCCACTTGCCGTTTGAGAAGGTGCTGTCTTCTGGCGTTTATGGAGCCAGCATTAGTCCTCCATCGCTTGGGTCTCCGTTAAATTACACTTATCATCCTCCTCAGCTAGCTCACGAGCGTGTCAGCGTCTTAAGTCCGTCCCTGGACGAGCTCTCGTCGCACGATGAGCTTCTCTCCACCGATTTAGACGACATTGACCTGTTTCCAACTCGAATCTACACCAGAGGGAAACTGGCCGAGGTCACGTCCAGGAGATGCCACGGTTCCGATCTGTGCTTGCTCTATCCGAAGAGACTGACGTGCGCTACGTGCGGATCGCACACCTTCAAGGAGCTGAGCAGGATCAAAACGTGCCATTACGAGGACGTGGAAGATTCAGACGAGGTCGAGGGCGAACGTCGTCTCCGAAACACAGTGGGGAAGGGTCACGCACCCAGGAAAACACACACTCTGTTAAAACACAAACTCAGGGCCGTGCATCACCGAGAGAAGGCGGAAAGTCAGCACGAATCCTCACGTTCTGAACATTTATGCTGTGGGACATGCACGTGCTCAACAGAGAAGAGCGCCAGAGCAGTTAACGCTCGCCCAGGTAAAGCTAATTCTGAGTGGTTTTGTGGGAAAGTAAGGGTTCTTAGATGTTAACGAAGCAGCTCATAGCTTGCTCACACATCAAGCAGACTTAAAAATACAAATAATGTTCTCGTGGTGCATTTTGTAGCATGCATACGGTCAACAATGTTGATGGCACAGCAGAGTTTAGCTCAGTTTTGCAGGAGTATAAAGAAAAAAATACGGCCACATTTCCTTCCTGGTTGATTAAAAGGGATTAAATTAGATTTCAGGCTATATACTATACTATATTATACTATCCTAAAATTACTACAGTCTGACTTTATGGTTTGTTTGTTTTTTTGTTTTTTTTGTGATGTGATGACCATTAACCCTTTTTTTTTTTTTTTTTGACCCAGTGATGCACACCTTGACCAGATTTCAGATTTGGACTGAGAGGAATTTGTAGAACAGGAAATAAAAATTCTCAGCATTGATGGATCAAAATGGAAGATTTAGCTCATGGCGTCTCGCTAATGATTGATTTGCGTCTCCTCGTTTTGCAGAGCGACGGTGCAGACCGACTTCAGATCAGCTGCTGAGGGATGGAGTTGGAGTGAACACCAGAGCAAAAGCATGCAGAGCTCAACCCTTACCACAGCGACCACGTAAATGAGACGTTTACTCTACTATTTCATCTTCAGTTTAAAGAATTTAATATATATTACACACACACACACACACACACCAGGATTTCCGTTAGCCGGTAAATAATTTCAAATTAAATTTCAAATAAAAACATTCACTTAAAGGGACATTAAAGTGAATTTCAAAGTAAATAGAGTACGTGTAATCTTTTAAAGTAAGTATAGATATTTTCTACGCCTCCTTTTATTCAATAATGCAGGAAAGAAAGTTCAAATTTCCTTCTGTGGAACTGAGTCAGTGTACAGTCGTGCGGTTAAACAGACGACTCGTGAGTTTCTTGCTGAAAGCAGGCGATTGTGATCAGCCTGATCGAGACAGTGAGGAACACGTCGCGATCACAGAGACATATGATCCTGGTCCAGCTGCTAAAGACACACACACACACACACACTAATAGTCTTGTATATTAGTCACATAACAGGTCATGTGATGAGTAAGCTGGATTGGCTATAAGGTGTAGAGGGAAAAAAAAGTCTTCACTGTGTGTATGTTTTCTACAGAAAGACTGGGGCAGAGAAAAGCTCGCTTTAAACCACCGGTGTGTCAGGGCTCCAGGAATGAGGAAGATGATGCTAATGATGAGGATGAAGAGGAAGAGCAGGAAGCGCTTCAGTACCACAGGACAAAAGGCGGGTGTGATTCTCACACTGTGTTTTTCTTCCTGATTATTATTATTATTATTATTATTATTATTTCATAAAGCTTGTTTTTTTTTTGTAAAAAATACTGCACAAGCTATGTTTAAAAAGAAAATGTCGAATAATTTGTATATATTTCTATTTTTTTTTGTATTTTCTAGATGGGATGCACACTGAACGAATCCCACCTTAATTTAGTGCTCTCTCAATCTTCTGTTCCTGTTTACTCCTTTTGGTTTTTTTTTGTTAAATGTTAAATAGAATTAATGTCTTATCAATACTTCAGTATTCACTACACTATTTCTTCTTCCCTGAGAGTTTATCGTACAGAGACTTCTTTCTCACGTGCTTTTGTAGAGAATTTTAGTGAAAGCTCCAGTGTGGACCTTTGGCTTTTATAAACTTTATACTGTTTCCTTTCGCTCTTTCTTTCCTTCCTTATGTACTTATTTATTTGCTTAGTTAAGGCTTTCTTTCTTTCTCTCCTTATTTACTTGATTTTATTTATTCTTTCTTTCTTTCCTTCTCTTAATTCACTTATTTAGTTTAGACTTTATTTATTTATTTATTTATTTATTTATGTCTTTTTCCTTTCTTTGTTTACTTATTTTAGTCTTTATTAATTAATTAATTGTTTTAGTCTTTCTTTCTTTCTTTACTTACAGTGGATATAAAACATTTTCACACCCCTTTTAAAGTGAAATATAAAAAACAAGAAAAGTTTCTTTTTTTTCCCTGAAAATGTGTGTGATTGTTTTTCACTTGAATGTTGTTGGTTGCTATGTCACTTTAAAAGTGGAAAAAAGATATGACATGAATTTCTCTTGGTTTCTTTCTTTTTTTTTTTTTTTTTTTTTACATCACAAAATCCTGCAATGTTAACAGGGTTGTGTAAACTTTTTTTTTATATTCACTGTACATATTTATTTTAGTATTTCTTTCTTTTTCCATCTTTCTTTCTGTCTTCCTGTCAGAAGTTCTTAGCAATTCTCTCTCTCTCTCTCTCTCTCTCTCTCTCTCTCTCTCTGTGTGCCTGTCAGCAGTTCTTAGCTCTCTCTGTAATTTGCAGTAATTTACAATCCCTTACGTTGTGATGTAAAGTTGATGCATTTCTCCTTCTTTTACAGGAACGGCTAAAAGAGGAGGGGCGCGATGCTAAACGTCACTAAAGTTCACGTCCTCTTCCAGTAAATGCACGTGTTATTTTTGTGTTTGGATTTGAAGAAAGTGAGTTCTGGGTTGCACAGTCGCCATGGTTACAGTTCACTGCATTAAATCTCCCTGCACCTTCTGCACCTGTGTTCGTATGAAACCCTCTTTTTCTCAGCCGCTTTATTTCGCCACTGTCCCTGCAGGTGAAGTGCTTCAAAATGAGCATCACGACTAATAATAATAATAATAATAATAATAATAATAATAATGTGTCTGGATTCTCTGTACATATTCCAATAAAGTGTTTGTATGGGTGACACTGATGATTCTCACTTTTAATTTGCATATTTTGTTCATAGCTTATACAAATGCAGTATATTATGCATAAGAGAACAGAAAAGGGCAAAACAGTAAACAAATTAAACAAGGCTAATAAAACAGATTCTCTAGACACTCAGAAATAAAGGTACCAAACGGTACTTTTCTGTGTTGCTGGGGTGGTACTATCAAGCGGATCTTTAGTATCTTTTACCTGGGAAGGTGCATGTGGTGTAGCTTTAATTAGCTGTTAGATTGAAAGGTAAAAGATTTAAAGGTACATCAGAAGTTCCTAAGATCTAATTATGTACCCTAAATTAGTTTTTAAGGTATAAAGATGTGCCACCTAGCAACAAGGAAAAGTACAGTTTGGTACCTTTATTTCACAGAGTCTATTGACTGGGGAGTAACATCTTTATCCATGCGACATTCCAGAAAATTAGTTCAGAAACTTCTGCAGCTCCATATTGCCTCATCTGAAATATCTAGGAAAATCTTTTGCACTATAAATACAAATACAAATACAGGTAGCAGTGTCAGTATCTACGCATCCCTACTTTTAACAACAGACTCAGTCACAAAACAGCTTTACAGAAATGTGGATGTAGATTTAGATCCCTAATGAGCAAGCCAGAGGCACCAGTGGAGAGGAAAAACCTCCCTGAGACGACATGAGGAAGAAACCTTGAGAGGAACTGGACGCAAAAGGGAACCTGTCCTCATCTGTGTGACACCGGATAGTGCGATTATATAAATCATTACAGTATACAGGTGTAGAAGAGTGAAGACAAACAGCACTGAGTGTGTTTACAGGATGTTCAGGATGAACAGATTGTGATTAAGAGTCCTGGGATGAGCGCAAGACAGTCTTTATGATTATAGCAGCAGCTCTTAGGGACAAATCTACAGTTTCCAGGTGATAGTACCCACCTGAGATTATTTCTCATCTACTATTACAAGATATTTTTGCCTGCAAATTATTTACATGCTACTTATTTGTCTAGACAAAATCATACTTCACTCTGCTGAACTACATCACGTGATCAGGTATGATTTCTTGAAAATAATTAATATCCAGAATCTGTTTTACACACTCACACTTTGTTGCACCATTAAACCATTAATATGCTGAACTCTCATTTTAAAATAGTTCAGCACATCAATGGTGCAAGTTCAAATTAAACAGAATGTAAAATCTATCTAAAAGAAATTTCAATAAGAGTTTCATCAAGAACTTAAGGAGCAAACTTTTTAAATAAGTGACTAAAAGTGTAATTTCCCCCAATGATCTTAGGAACTATGTGTCAAAAGGTAAATCTCCTAAAAATGAGTAAAACACAATAATTTCACTGCTTAAATACTTCCTGTTGCAGTCTACAAAGAAAATGTAGGCCTTGTTGATTGGCTGGAATGTGGCTGCATTCAATTCTGAGATCGGCCAATCACAGGGCTTGCTTGGAGCCAATCACTGCCACGGCCTCATTTATTTAAACTCAGGTGACGAAGCCATTTTGGGTGTTTTTCTTTGTTCAAGACGCAATATTTTTTGTGAGTATGACCATGGTGATTTTTTATTTATTTATTTAAAATAAACTAAACAAAACACATTTACTTTATTTTTCCACTTTATTCTAGTATTTCTTCTAGCAGCTTTGCTAACTAATGTCAACAGCTAACAGTTTGTTTCCATTTTCCTCAGTTTTCCTCTCTTGCCTCTTGAAGATAAAGCTGAAGATATGGTTATTGCAGCTTCCCAGAATCCACCTGGAGTTGAAACTCATGCTCAAAGCATTCCTCCTGGGGTGACACCAGCGCAGGGTTCACGACATCCTGGTCCCAGTCCCTATAGAGGACCCAACCCAAATCTCCTGGACCGTCAACAGCAAGGCAACTGGCCGTTTTTCTACGTTCAACCCTCACAGCCTTACGTGCCATGCCAGTGGCCCATGCCGATGCCTTATGTTCCCTATGGAGGATTCCCTGGGTTGGGTAGGTGGTCTGGTCTGAGTTTGGTTACATTTTGAGATTTTCTTTTGCATGTTTATTACAGAGCTTTTATACTGCAAATACTGATCTGGCTAGCTAGTCTAGCTCCTTTAGCTAGCTAATGGCTTACATGTACATGTTTCTGCAGGTTGGATGTTGAGCTGTGACATGCTGGTATCTCTACAGGTGTTGGCTTGCATAATTTGCAGATTGTTCTCATGCTGTTTCCTTTAAAATGTTTAAAACTGAAGATATCTGATCAATTGGGCCAGGGATACTCCTCTCTCCAGCTGAATAAAGCATTTGGTGGCTGGAATGTAGGTGTTTGGAAGGAAGCAGCTTTGGAAATTGAATCATTTAAATTTTGCATGTACTGTATTAAGTGGCTTAGTGTCTTTTGGGGTTACATGCATAATTTATTATTATTATTTTTTTATTCCAACAATGCTGAATAAATGTTAAACAAACCCTAGTAAAAGTGCTATGATTTAATTATATTCACAAAAGTACCCTTACAGTGAGCTATGCACTCAAGTACTGTAATGAGTACATGTTTGTTGCATTCCGTTTCCTGCTTTGGACGATGTAACGTGATTAGTATTATCTGTTTGTCTATCATGGGAGTTACTGGTGACTAATCCTCTCTTTTGTTAATAAAACTGACCCCCTGAGCAAAGGAAGAAAAACAACTGCATTTCCTGCATGGTCCTGTCAATATGGCCAAATCTATCCTTAAAGCTAGCTCAGGTTCTTTAGCCTGAAAATGAAATTTTAATCTGTGCTTTCTTTGTCCAAGGTTATGGCATGGTGTTGCCACCCTTCCCTCCTGCTTCATATGTAGAAGCTCCTGGCTACATCCTTCCCCACACCCAGCTGCACATGGTCGACTACAGACGCATGATGACCCCCCACTTGGCGCCCACGATGGCATATCAAGCTCGTCGTTTCCGCTACCAGCACACGACACCATCTGGTCGTGTCATGGTCAGTTCAGAAGTTCAAACTGAGCCTGTGTGTACCGACTCGCCACAACAGGGCTGCAATGCTGTGACAAGCACCCAGAGCAGCTCTGAATCAGGAAGGAGTACTGACTCTACTAGTGTTCTCTCATCACCTAGACCAAATGAAGGCACATCTGCCTGTCCTGAAGAAAAGGGCTGCCCAATGTTGTCAAGCAAAATGGATGGAGAAATGGCCAGAATTGCTACTGTTCAAAATGGTGGTATTCTCTTCCAAGCGGAGGAGGTGCGGATCGAGTGTAGTGGATCCCCTTCTGCAGTGAAGATCACACATTCCAAGGAGACCACTGAGCTTGCCAGCAATGCTGATGGTGAGCTCTTGCAGTGTAATGTGGGATCTGCAGAAGATGTGGTCTTGAGGTGTTTCCAACCTGTGCCATTTGGGGATGAGGAGGAAAGGAAAGGTACAAAAGACCTCAGCCATTTTGAGGACCCTTGCCCTGATATTCTAATGGTTTCTTGTCCCTCAAATGGTTCGGTGAGCCCACTAGAAGGATCAATTGTTGCACCTGTTGAACCAGTCAACGGCACGTTGGTTGTTCAAGGGGATCCCAGCTTGGTAAAAAGTGCTCAGGATATCTGTGGGAACCCCAAGAACATTCACTTCAAAATCTTGCGATTACCCCTTGACCTGCAGTGCTTGGATGAGTTGAGGCAGATGGAGGCCTCCATCTGGTCTGTAGAGTCTTTGATGCCTTATGTGCCTACTGCTGAGTGGATGATGCAAAATAGCCTGGTGACCCCTGGGAAACCATCCCTTGCCACAGTAATGGAGGTTCCTGCTGAGGTTCCTCTACAATCGAATCAATCACCAGCAGATACACCACCATCTTTGCTGAAAGCTGGATCAGTGATTGAACTTGATGGCCAAGACTCGATGACCTCGCTTGAATCCCTTCCACCATTCCTTCCTTCAGCCAGCAGACTAGCAGACTTCGGTAATGCATATTACAATAAACTATCCTCTAACGTGCAGATCAGCAACCCTGGTAACTGGGCGATGGGGCAACCTGAAGCCCATCTGGACAGCAAAGTCCAGTCTGGACACCAAAGTCCCAATGCTACTCCTAAGAAATTGAAAGAGGAGATGACCAACCAGAGTGTTATGATAACTGGGGTTAGCCTTTCTGATAAGGCGCATAGCTCGGCTCATTTGTTTCCAGATTCGCCTCTCAAACACAAAGTACGCATGTGTAAAAGCTGTTCAGTGAAACGCAGTGCAGACATCTGCTCTGGTAGTCCAAGCAGCAAGGCTGGCTGCATGAAACGGCACAAGGTTTCTCGTGCTCATTTAACAGGGGATAAGGTCAAGGTTCCGTTGTGTGCCAAGTGCATGCGTGATCCTGAGAAAAAAGCTAGGTGCAAAGTGGCTGCTATTACAGCCAACTCTGAATCAAACAACACAAACAATGAAATGAGTGAAGTCTCAGAAAATGATGTGTATCCTTCAAAAATGTGCTCAAAAAAGTTGTTCAGTATTCAAAATCCCCATTCGGGCAAACATTTGGAGAAATGCCCAATGTCCCACCAGTCCAAGCTGAGAGAGCAGAATTGCTCATGTGAGGATATGAGAGCTTCACATTCCACTTCAGCATGGAACAGTGATGGACGTAGCCAGCATGACGACATAACTTGGGAGAGAAATGAGGAAAACCTGGCTCTTTCTGCAATGGAGAGATGGAGGGATACTGAGCAGAGATTCATTGGTGGTAAGAAGGTTTCAAATTGATCTCCATACCTCTTGTGGGTCTTTGTTTTTTGGTCTTTGCTAATCTCTTTTGCTGTTCTTACTGTAGAGAAGTCATGGAGAGGAAGTATGCAAGTGTCAGATAGCGAGAGTACCAAAAGTGGAGGAAAGATGAGGACCCGCAATAAACAAAAACAATGTACACAATCACTAGGTAAGTGAAGATCATGCATGGACACCTGGTAGAGGTCATCCTGGATCTTGTAAGCTTGATGAATCAGTCTTTGGTTGATTTTTATTGGTGTAACTGGGGGTTAATTTCAGGATTGAATACATCATGCATATCTTGCATAATGAACATTTTACATAATCATAGTTATCTCCTTATAAAAAAGGAGACGTGTTTAACATTTGCGGAAGGAGTCTCCAGTGTTAGCTCTTTGTAACAGGTAAAGCTTTAAGTTTTCCAACACAGGAAAGTCTTCAGGACTGAGGGCTTTGTGGTTTCTTGGTAACAAGCTGCATTTTCTTTTGTCTTATTGTAAATGGATAAAAGGGTTTCTTTAAATTGTAATCATTGGCAAGTTGCTGTGGTGTAAGAGGAATAAAACTTATTCTTTACTTAATGCATTCCATGTTTTGTTTTTGTTTTTGTCCTTTTCCAGATGTTCACAGAAGAGACACAAGATACTGATGACACTATTTGCACAGTGACTAAATGGACAAGGGCACGTTTTAAGATCACGTTTTAAATTTCACAAGTAATTTTTTCCCACTTCCTTTAAAACAAGAAAATCACAGCTCACTATTTTATACAGTGATTGAATAAAGCACTTTTGATGTTTTCCTTATTCTTTGGCTTTGTGAGGTTTTTGCACACTCACACCTCCTGTTTAAGTCCTGATTATCTGTACAGGGATTTAAGTAATTAACGAGTCATGAACTTTCACTGGCATTATTTTTGGTTGCTAGCATAAGTGAATGAATAAAAGATGCTAGTTTAGTGTTGTACTATTATGGTTCACAAGCTCTTCAAATGGCTGCTATGTTTAAACTCAAGACTAATTTCAACTGGTTCATGTTCTTAAAGGTTTTTAATCTAGCTCTATAAACTAAAGGCTAATTTTTTTACTATACTTTATTACTATATTAACCTCTTGTGTAATATGAACAGCCTGATTGCTTAGATACACTGAGGATTGTGCTGTAGCTGTAATTGTGATGGGATTATGGTCCAGTATTTTGATTTGGTTCTTTGTTTGTTCTTGTGTGATTCTTATAGTTGAGGTCCTTGATGTACACAAACATAAAGGATGCTAGTCAGGACTGTTTCTAGCTGAAAGGGGGTTCTGTTAAAATGGAGGGCTTTAAAGGACCGTTGTCCCCATGGTTCAGGCTGTTGTAGGGTGCTCACTTGTGGTTTGCACTAACTTGATTTGGGGGTGTGAGGGGCCCAAGTAAGATGTCTCTTAAGGCCATGAAGGCTTTAGAAACAGCTCTGGGATTAGCAAATAATTTTACAAATGTAAACCGATTATCTTTTATTGGATTGACCGTTACTGGGGTTTTAAAGTTAGCTGAATAATTAAATTGGCCTGTTAGTTTCCAATGGCTAGTGGCTGGTCTGGGTCTGAAAAACAGCTCTAGCTGTAGTGATAGACAGGAGTCCCGTTTCAGTTCTGTTTAACATGTTCTCACTGACTTGCCCTAGCTGTTTCCAGTGACAGTCTTACAGGCTGTTGTGCTCAAGTGAAGTTTTAGATAAGCCTTTGGAGGGGTTGATGAGTGTTTTTCAGCAGCATGTTGCAGCGGTTGATCATAAGCTCAGTTGTATGTCAGGGTGAGAAGTCGGTCCTAAACCATATGCTGAGCAGTTAGTTTAAATGTGGCATGGTGTCGAATTTAAGTTGCACCACAGATGTAACTAAACTGTAGATCAAAATTCAGTCACACAGGATAACTGATTTCACAAAAACAGAAACATGAGCCATCTCTTGTGTTTGTACTTTATTCACTTGTTCTGCTTGGGCTCTAACACTCCGATGGCATTTTAGTAATAAACCCCAGAAAAGAAAGATAAGAACTTGTGAAACTTAATCAGCATTTGAATCACAGCAGTAATAACATTCCATTAATGATAATGTTTAAAATATTTTGATGTATTTCACCAATAGTCTGATTTTTATCCATGATATTTTGTGCTATGAGTAATGCTTATGCTGCTGGATATAAATAATAGTCCTTGAGGTTATTTAATTATCCTGTACATTTACATGTGCCGTTAAACAGCATATTTCAGCAAGGTGGCCATGTGCGGCACGTAGAAAAGAAATAAAGAAATCTTTAAATGTGTTTTAGCTACATTAATGTTAAGTTTGATGCTACTTGGTGCAATCGTGGGCTATGATCAAGTTTACGTTCTTCTAGTCCAACCGAGAAATCGCTAGCACAATTCCAGCACAATTGAATTTTCCGAACTGAGCATAAATTCAAGACAAAGCTGTTTACGAACTGTAAGACAGAGCAATAAAACATGTAACATTTTAAAAAGCATAATATTTGACTTGCTAAGTTCAAGCTGAGCTTCCTGTAGCAAAATAGTGTGCAAGGACACGACTTTGTGCACGTTTTGATTTGATTTTAAACTCCACTCCTGAGTGTCTGTGGTAAGGACACGAGTGATGAACCCCAGGTGTGAAAAGACTTGTGTTTTATTAAGTATACAAAAATACATGTACAATAAAATATATATATATATATATATATATATAGGGCATACTGGATCAAAAATCATTTCCAGTGAAGCTAACCTTAGGCTAAACACTAAAAACCCATAACACATTGAATATCAACCACTCACTATACAGATTTAAACTGTAGATACATGCTGTGTAACGCCTCCATTCAGTTTCACAGACTGGGTGTGTGCATTTACTTACAAATAATTTAATAAAACTTTAAAAATATAAATAACAACACAGAATATCCATGCTCAAATTTTAAATCTCTCTCCAGATCCACATTCTTTCATCAAGGCTAACAATCAAACTTCTATTATCTAACAATTTTTTTATTTATTCTATGTTTCTCCTAAAGCTAAATTGATCTAAATCTGTTTTAGGTTTTAAAAATGATTCTGAATCATATGAATTAAATCAAACTGTAATTGAATTACACTGTGTTGAGTTTTTAAACGAATCATTTCCAAGTGAATCAAAATCAGAATTGTGTTTAACAATGCAGTGAATCATTTTCTGAGTCATTTTACTGAGTCAAGTGAAGTTTGAGAATTCGGGTGTAATTTCCAAATGAATCCTAATTTAATCGAATTAAGGGTGAAGTTTGAGATTTCATGATTTACTGAACTGCTTCCAAATGAATCCAAATCAAATCAAATTCTGGTGAAGTCTTAAATGTAACGATCCACTGAATTATTTAAGTTGAGTCTAAAGAATCATAATAGAATCACATGATGGTCAAATCTGAGATTTCATGATAAACTGAATCATTATATAAGTAATCAATAAATCGATTAAATCTGTACTGAATCCATAAACAACATTACAGATGTGTCATTGTTTCTGAATCTCATTATTGTTACTATTCGCTGTATCTCCATGGCAACAGCATGCTTCTGCACATTTCCGCTAAACAGTACTCGCGCTCGTGCCATACAGCTCTGCGAGGGTGCGAAACCGCGGCCCCCACTCGTCTAAATAATCGTAATTGAGCTCACTGTCGTCGTTAGACTGCAGCGAGCTGAGCGACTCAGCGACGGACCCCTCGCCTTCGTAGGCGTACGTCTGCAGCGAATCATACGGCGGCGCTTCCGAATCCAGATCCACCTCGCAGAGCTTGGCCAGCATGTAGCCGTACACATTACGGCCGTTAGCGTTAGTCCCGTACGTGTTAGCGTCCGTCTGAGACACGTAGCACGACAGGCTCTGGATCTCAGGCTGCTTTTCCTGTCGTAGCTTAACGCTGTTTGGTTTTACATCCTTACCGTCAACATGTCGTTGTTTACTGCCATGAAGCACCAGTTCAGCGTAGCTTAGTGGCTCCGTGTGCGTCTTCCACAGTTTGGTGATGTCGAACGCCACCGTGTCTTCCTCCCCGCCGCCTTCATCATCGTAATGGACAATGTTTTCACGCACGTTTTCTTCCTCGTCGCTGGGGAAAGGTTTTTTAGCGCCGCTGCTTAGGAACAGCAGGAGCACTAGCATCACTGCAGAGAGGAAACACCATTATTACTACCATAAAGCCTTTTACAATCTACATTCTACACCCTTAATGATACTCCCCCAAACCCTACACCCTAAACCCTACACCCTTAACGATACTCCCCCAATTTCATACTCCCTAAACCCTACACCCTAAACCCTATGCCCTTAACGATACTCCCTCACACCCTACACCCTAATCCCTACACCCTAAACTCTACATCCTAATCCCTACACCCTTAACGATACTCCCATAAACCCTACATCCTTAACTTTACACCCTAAACTGTACACCCTTAACGATACTCCCCCAAACCCTACACCCCAAACCCTACACCCCAAACCCTAAACCCTACACCCTTAATGATACTCCCCCACATCATACACGCTAAACCTCACACCCTAAACCTCACACCCTAAACTCTACACCCCAAACCCTACACCCCAAACCCTATACCTTACACCCTTAACGATACTTCCCCAAACCCTACACCCTTAACGATACTCCCCCAAACCCTACACCCCAAATCCTACACCCTTAACAATACTCCTCCAAACTCTACACCCCAAACCCTACACCCCAAACCCTATACCTTACACCCTTAACGATACTTCCCCAAACCCTACACCCTTAACGATACTCCCCCAAACCCTACACCCCAAATCCTACACCCTTAA
>CM040465.1:1518219-1537541 GCA_022758105.1 Pangasianodon gigas | reverse complement strand
GTGTGTGTGTGTGTGTGTGTGTGTTTCAGAGAGAGCAGGAGAATAAAGCGCCTAACAAAAGAGCAGCAGTGAGAGAGAGAAACATCTCCTCCCTCCATTCATCAGTTCATCTCTGAGTCTCACACTCCATCAGACCTTTAGTGTGCACTTCATCTTCACTACAGAGGGAACAGCCGCTCTTTCACACACTCCAGTGCTTCTGTTCAGCTCAGTTTGACTCTTAACCCTTCGTAGGTGTCCTACAGAGTCGTGCCGTTTACAAATTCAACATGTGACTGGAGTATTGTAGGCAACACATTTCAGCGTCTCTTACTCCTCACTAGCAGAGCTACTTCTAGTCAAAAACAATTAGATAACTAGTTAGTTAATTAGTTAGACAGGCCTACTTATTAAGGAATAAAACACGGCATGTCATGCTGTTATACACTGAAAAAATTAATTCATAGATCAACGTATTTAAATTAAGGGCAGAATTTCCAATAAAATATGGAAGTTCAACAAAAAGTAAGTAGGTAACTCATTAAATAGAAATACCTCTACGTGACACAAGGCATCGCGATGAAAAATGTGACGATGTGCATCGTGGAAATGTACTTCACATTGTCCAAATCAGCGTTCTATTAATTAATGCAATGCAGTTGCACTGTATGAATAGCAGAGGTCCAAATCTGCACAACCCATGGAGTTAAAATAATATACAGAGAGCACACAGGTCATGTGATCACATTCTTGCGTGGAGAGTCTGCGAGATCTTCGAGATCTCGAAAGCTCCGGATTGCAAAGACTAACACGTGTTGTATGTTATACTGTTACACAGCCACGTTATAACAGTTAAAAAAGAACTCTTTAGTAGCTTTCAAACAACACCAAAGGCCACGGAAGTTGGCCATTTTAGCCGACTAAAGCTCTGTTTCTGCTACGGAGCTCATTATGTTTCGCTCTTTGCTACAAGCTGAAAGCTGGAGACGTCACAATACTCACATTAATATCATAATCTGTGTAAACGTTCAAGCACTTACTCTAAAACCCACCTCACACACCACAACATCTAGGTTTGTATTACAACATAGTGGTCACATGACCACTAACTTGGAATTTTACTGGCTTACTTTGCATTTTAATGAAAAATAAATAAATAATTAAAACGTACAAAATAAAAGATATTTTTCCCCCATGTGTCAAACATAAAAATGGACTTTCCCATGGGCCTCGTTTTTCTAAAACCACAGCATCCTGAATGAGCTCAGTGAGATCCAAGGGTCAAAGGTCAAACCTCAAGAACCTCTGAGACCCCCCAAACACACACACACACACACACAGAAACCATTTTGTCACGGCTAATGAGCCGACATGCTGCGTTATTGTGTGTGTTAATCAAGTCTTTTCACGGCTGTTCTTACACACACACACACACACACACACACACACTGAATTGCTAAGTGTGAAAACATTTTTGTATAAATAATATGAATATCAATTAAATTAATTAAATTCTATTAAATATTAATGGCACTCTACAGAAATGAAGTATAATATTTACAGAACTTAGAGTTAAATATTTATACTATTTAGAGTTTATTAATAAATATTAATAGCGACTTTATATCACCAAAAATATTTATAATATTTCAATTTCAATATTTGGATATGTTTTCCATTTTCAGTGCTCACTGATACACTCCTCAGAGTTGTGTGTGCGTGTGTGTGAGTGTGTGTGAGTGTGCACACTACTTTTCTAGTGCTTGATAATAAGTAATAAATAAAATCTCTTTTAAAAAATCACACCATCTCTGAAAATAATTTCTCTTACCTTTGCTTTCTCTCTCTGTGTTCTTCCTCTTCCACTTAAAGGTCACTTGATGGTGAACAGGACCTCCTGCATCGTCCCTAATGACTCACTGCATCACTTCACTTCCACTTATTCTCTACGTAGTGCCCTACGGAGTCGACGAGGACCAATGAGGAGAGAGGGAGAGAGGGAGAGAGGGAGAGAGAGAGACACTGCTCACTTCATTTTCTATTTGCAAGTCAATAAAGTGACAAACCCTGTGACAAAATGGTGTGTGTGTGTGTGTGTGTGTGTGTGTGTGTGTGTGGTCAAAGAGGTAACACTCAGTTCAATTAGCATGGAAATCATTTTAACTTAGCATAACGACTTGGGAATACACACACACACACACACACACACACAGTGATGTGATGCGTGTAGCTCCTTGCTAATGCTACATTTAAGCGTTAAATTGTAAAACACAGCGTGACAGAGTGCGCACTCCACATGAATACATGAACTACTTTTGAAATCGAGTGTTGAAGAGAAGTGTGTATGAGAATATCTATCTATCTATCTATCTATCTATCTATCTATCTATCTACTGAATGCTTGTGATTTACAAAAACCTTTCACTAATTTTTTAAATCTTCTTTAACATACTGCACACTTCTTCTTTTAGGAAACAATGCAAAAAAGTTTACACATAACATTTATATAAACTATATTTAAATGAATATTTATTACATTAATGTAAACATTTTTAACACTTTTTTAACTATTACTATTTAAATTATTAAATTATTTTTATTGTCAAATTTCTGTAACCCATATCTAAATAATGCAAATATATTTATTACTCATATATAAAGAACATTTACATTAGGATAAAGTATGTAAATTTGATTTAATGTGCTGCTCTTATTATTATTATTATTATTATTATTATTATTATTATTATTATTAGTTAGTGTCTAAACATAAAGATCAATTTAAAGATCAATTTATTTATTCATTTATTTATTAAAGAAAATAAAGGGTGTCAAAAATTTTGATTTGATAAATCAGGCTAAATTGTAGATTTGATAAATTTAACAGAATTTCAAAAATTTCACCTAAATTTCAATTTTTTTTCAATTTAAAACAAGCATGCATTTCCTCTTTTGATTAATTGTGCTAAATTGCAGATGCTAAAAATGTAGGCTTGCGTGTTTATTCAATAGATTCGAGGGTCTAAAGAGAACTGGTCCTTAAAAACGAAACAAAACAGAACAAATATATATATATATATATTTCATTCACTCTGTTGACAAATTTAAGTCACATTAATTTTCAGATATTATATTTCTCGAACCATGATTCAAATCCTACAAAATTTTATAGATTATTTCTGTAAAACAATATTTAAATCGGACAAATTTTTCTATCATAAATTTTTGTAAACATTGAAATATGCAAAATTTATATCGTAAATTTCTATAACCCCTTTTTAAATTTTATATCTTAAATGTATGTCTTATTTAAATCTTGCAAAAATGTCATTTATTATATTTCTGTAAACCATACTTAAATCATGTTAATTATATACTTAATTATTATTATTAATATTAATTATTAATATTACTCTTAACATATTAATTAATATAATTAATGTGTTAATAAATATATTAATTTACAATTATATATTATATATTATATTAATTCATAATAATTTATTAAATTATTGATAAATAATTAATAATATTATTAACATTATTATTAATGTTAATCATTTGTTTTATTCTTTATTGATTGATTGATTTTTCACACACACACACACACACACATATATATATATATATTCTTCTGTCTTCCCCTCAGTGTAGTGTGCTTTTATAAAAACGTAAAATCTCTGATTAATTGTGAAATTTGGTGTGACAAAGTGGACACTCAGAGTGTGTCACTAGCGAACGGTGATTAACTCCACTTTAAATTTTAGACGAGTGTTAAAAAAAGAAGTTAGAGCAGATGTTTTTCTCCCTCCGTCAGTGCCCCTTGTTCCCTTCCTCATTCGCTCCCTGCCTTTTGACAGGATAATTCCTCCGTCTTTGTGTCTTTTATTCTCCTCAGCGCGGCTGCTTAGCGCCTTGTCGCGATCCGTCACAGCACGCTCCATTAGTCTCACAGAAAACAACCAAACCGTCCACAGGAATCCGGAGCCAGAACCTGAGGGAAAGCTTTAACTAGCATAACTAATGTGTTAGACTGCACTCAGGGTCAAAGGTCAAGGAGTGTGCAACAACACGACAGCGACAAAGCAGCGCTAGCTAGCGTAAAAATAGATTTGCTACGCGGTATAATCCGTATGTGGCTGTGAGGATACGGATTTTAGAGCAACACCATCATCAATTCTCTGAATCGAAAGCATGAAAATGTTCCACACAGAAACGTTCGAGTGTCATCAGTTACCAGATGCTGATTTTTTTCTTATTATTTTCACTGTTTATGCTAAATCACCACAGAATGAACACACACGCTATGTTAGCTAAGCTAGCCAACTTGTATGGTTAGCAATCTTATCATAAAATCATTACATCATCATTTATAGTTAGAATTGTGATTTATTTATTATTATTATTATTATTTTTTACATCTGAGACACTTTTTATTGCACATTCTCACCCAAACAAGGTTTAAAAGTTAGCTAGTTAGCAGCAGGCTTGTACAGAAAGCAGCTAATCAATATTTCTTCGTAAGGTCCATAACATGCACTTAGCTCATAAAGTAGCCACTTTGTTCCCTTAAACTTCTCAAATTCCCTGTAAAGAGCAGCTCGTGCACTTTAGGAACCTAATAAACTAATGAAACAATAAGCATTTTATTCTTTTAAGCTTCTTAAAGTGGTTATAAAAGCCGTCAGAGATTCTGCTGGTTATTATGATGATCATAAATGACTCCATTTCTGCACACATTATTCAAATTATTAAAAATTTTATATCTTAAATGTCTGTAGACCAAATTTAAATCATGGTCAATTTTAGATATTAGATCCCTCTATGTCTCAAAAGATTCAAATCATACAAAATTTATATATTACATTTCTATAAAGCAATATTTAAATCAGACAAATGTTTATATCATATATTTTTTTAAAAACATTGAATTATTAAAACGTATAAATTTATATCGTAAACTTCTTTAACTCCTTTTTAAATTATGCTAAATTTTATGTCTTATATGTATCTCTTTAAATCTTGTAAATGTATTTAAATGTTGCATAATATATATAATTTAATATAAATTATATATATTATAAATTATATAAATATAAATTTAATATAATATAATATAAATTATATATTTAATATATTTTATTACATTTCATACTTACCATACTTATAATGCTAAATTATATACTTAAATTATTATATTAATATCAATTATTTATTATTAATGTAATTATTTATTTTATTATTTAACTTATTTTACATTGCATAGTCTGATTTTATCTGGAAATGTAGCTGCTAAAGGATTCCAGTAAAAAAAAATAAAATTGTAATATATAAAGGAAAATTATCTGCTGTGATGTCATTTGAAATTATTGTTCAGTTTTGTGTATTAACTTTGTGCGTATTGTATTTATTTCACTCTATATTAATAATAATGTATCAAATGATAATCATTTTGTAAAGTAGATGTAAATTATTTGAATGAAAGCACTTCTTACCTTATTTATTGAGGAATTTTTCATAATGTGGACCATCTCCTTCATCTGAACTCCTCTTCTGCAGTGAGATGTATTCCTCCACTCCTCTGTCTCTCTCTGTCTCTCTCTCTCTCTCTCTCTCTCTCTCTCCGCTTCCTGAAGGAGGTAGTGAGCTAAACGAAGCTTCTGTTTGTCCGATGAAGTGTAAAAAAGCTTCAGACCACAAGCTGCACTAAACAAGCTCTTCCCGACAGAAAGCAACAAAATCCAGCTGCTGAACTTCTGCGAGTTTTAGTGGCTCTCCAATGAGGGTCGTGTTTGTCGTGCCTCTGAACGTACTATAAAAAGCATCTAATGGAGCTGTCATTAAGATGAATAACACTGTATGATTCTGTGAACCGTAATATATAAAACACTAATTTATTTTACTGTGCTTCATTTTTCACTCTTAGCTTCATCGTGTGATGTTATGAATCTAAACTGTTGATGTGAGGCACATGGTAAAGCTCGATTAGCCCTGTTATTAAAATTAAACATAGCTTTCTGTATGCTCTTAGTTCTTTACACATCGTGTCGCATCGTGTTTTGCTTTGTGTATGAGACGAATTTACACATCAGATCATTGTGTATAAAGGACGCGGTGAGATGTAGCCAGTGTTGAGGAAGCTACTTTGAAACATGTCATGAGTACGTACAAGCTACTCATGACTAGAGTTTTAATAAAGAAGCTTGCTACACTAAGAAAAAGTATCTCACAACACAGAAGTTACAAAAATAACTTATATAACTTATTATAAAAGTAATGTAGATGACCTTTGAATTAGGCCACTGTAGGTTCTGGGAGTCAGAGCTGCATGTACATGGGTGTGGGTGGGAGGCAGAGTAAAGCCGCAAACATATTCGAATGAAACCGCTTGAGCCCAAATTCTACCCAATGTGTCTTTAAAAACCTAACGACTGGCTTCCTCTCATATACAGCTGCATCATTTTAAATGGAACTACTGTGAGTACGTAGCACTGTATTAGCACTCTATATGACCCTGTGTAAATTCTGTTTTAATGATAACGATGGCAGTTTCACTGTTTCCGTGTGATGCACTTGCACACTCGATGGGTTTTGGGTTTCGTAATGATATATTTTGGCATATGACGCCCTTGGGGGGGGATCTTTATTAGGGCCCTGAGGGGTTGATTAGCCTGTAGCGCTACATACCCCACCAAAGAGCAGAGCAAATTCCAGGCAACCCATCAAAAAGCTTCCATTTTGCATTTCTGTTCTTCTGCCATTCACAAACAAATCAGATTTGTGCCTGTGAAATGTCCAACACTGAAACATTGATGTTTGCTGACTAGTACAATTAGGTATCAGCTCAGGGTTGATAGGTGTCTGTACTAGTGGTTGACTGATCAATTGACCCCAGCCAGTATGGCAAATGCTCGAGCTCCCGCTACAATCGCATACTGCCTTCAACCTCAATGAAATGCCTCAGAGAAAGCACTGGAGTTGGAGTTACCAGAGAACAAATGGTGAGGCTGAAAATTGCATTTTGTGTCTGTGTGCACTATGCTACCCTATGCTACCCTGACAACCCTGGCCCTCTGCCCCCACTCACCAAAAATGCATCTTCTGGCAGTAAAGTAGAGTGCAAGTAATCAAAGTTGTCCAACACAGGCACAGCACTGACTACAGTCAATCCAATGCCCCCCACCCACCGCCCTGTTACCAACTCTATTTCAAACTCATGCCAAAAGTGTAATTTAAAGAACATGGTAATTTATTCAAAACCATTATATGCAAACATTACAGACCCTTATAAAGATTACTATATAACCAAGTAGGCTATGTGCATCATGTCCACTGTCTATATGCATGATGCAATGAAATGAAACCCAAACCAAATCTAAACACATTAAATGCAATAATTAATGAATAAAATTATATACACCACCAAATAGGTCAGGGAGGCCACTGTGCAAAATTCCACTTTATGATCTAACAAGTGATGCTTGCATCAGGAGAGCCGAACAACCTACTGAAGACTGCACAATACTTACTTACTTAGGCCCATTGCCCTTCTGGAGCATAAGCCATTGACAATGGTCCCCCAGTGCTTGGTATCTGCATCCAGATCTCTTCTCCAAGTATTTCTTGGTCGGCCTTATTTTCTTTTCACTTGGGCGTTCCATGTGAGCACCTGTCTGTTGATGTTGGTTGTAGGTTTCCTCAGCATGTGTCCTAGCCAACCCATCTCCTTCTAGAATCTTCTCCTCCATGGGGCACTGTTTGGTCTGCTGACACAGATTGTTGGTATAATAAAGTGAGCCCAGCAAAGTCTGCCTCTCTCCCAAGTCTGCAGGCCTTCCCCAATCGAGCAGGAACATAGCGTGTGTCAGTGAGTATACAAGGAAGTACACACCAGGACTGAGAGTGTAACAAGACCACCGTCCATCAAAGCCTGATTCAATGTGAGGCATTGGGAAATGCACGGATGGTGAAGTGGAGGTGTGTGCATGGGGATGTGTCCCCTGTTGCCAGTCATTAAGAAAGTCTGGGGGCAAAAGTTTAAAGTAGCAGTGGCGGTTAGTCCTCGCCTCACCCATCCACTAATTCTTGGGACAAATTGGCCAGGGTTTTGGGTGTTAGTATGAGAAATGTTTGTGGATGGGTCCTGCAGTAGCGAGGCATGGTGTGGAATATATGTAATGTTGGCTGGGGAGGCGGTGCCAGGGCAATCAACAAGCTCTGTGTTAGAGAGACATGGATGGTGGGGACGGCTGGGACGGAAGGATACCCCTCAGGGATTTCCCCTTAAAGCAATCATGCTATGAAACCCTGAGGCACACCCATGACCAGGTGTGATGGTCAACAATTGGCTATATCGAGTGACGCAGGACACTCAAACAAAGGAAAAGACAACCCAATTTTTAAAACTTTTGATTAAATTGATTCACCCCAGTGTTTATCATCTGCAAATGGATGGGCTGACTGAACAGTTTAATCAAACCCTTAAAAATAGGATTTTGTTCACGTTGATGCTCAGAATTGGGATAAGTGGCTCGAACCCCAGTTATTTGCTGTACAAGAGGTCCAGCAATCCTCCACCAGGTTCTCCCCATTTTGTTGTTTTCTTTAGCTAACAATGAAGTTAGTTCATGTTCTTGACAGGGTAACTGGCTGGGATGACTGGATTATGTCAGACTAGGAGACACAAGGAGTTTACGAGGTACCTTGCTGTTACAAGGTAATTCAAGAAGCGCGTTACAATGACAATGGTGTTGAACTAGAAGCTATTTTAGCAGCTGAGTAACCTACTAGATTGTCACCTGAACTCCTTATTTTTTGTTACAATTTGCCTCATGAAAGTAAACACGCTTTTGCAGCAACACAGACACACTTGCAGGAGACTTTTGGTCAGAAAGATGATTGTGTCTTTTTGGACATCTCCTAACTCACACCCCAGACTGCCAAATGAAGCTCTGGAAGTGTATGCCACAGAAGTTTGTCATCTGGTAAAGGAAGCTTTTTTCGGAGTTTGAACCAATGCAATGGAGTACATGAAAATGTCATGCTATTTGGCTGGCTTGGATCAGGAACTTCAAACCATGTGTCATGAGAAAGGAGTGAAAATGTGGAGTGAGCTCACCAGGCAGCTAAGCTGGTAATGCCTATTTCTCACCCAATGACAGATATGGTTGTAGCTAAACACATTCAGTCAGTGCCATCTCACAAACTGATTTACATTTGCAGAGGGCTGTACAGGAACTTACTAGCAAAGTTAATGACTTAAGCAAGTGCCATAGTGACAGATATGCAGCTGAAAGGTGACACAAATTTACCGCCACAATATTGCAGGAGCCCATGCAATGCTGCACAAAGCCCAATTTGTGGACAGTCATCCTCTAGACAGTTAAACTCTCAACCCTACTTATCCCGTGAGAACAGGAACCATATCAGATCTGGTAGGGATGTGTTTCACCATCATGATAGACTACATCCACACTCCTATATGGAGAAGATTAGGGTTTATTATCAGAATTTGCCTATGAGCCTTATCACGATGGCTGGTGAAACTCTTACCATCCTGTTGCTGCATACTACGAGTCAGCACTCCACCACAGGAGCCCAAACCCACACACCAAAGAGGTCTTTTTCCAGATCACATGGACAATGGCCAAGGATGTTCACTGACTCACCAGAGTCATTTCCAGGCTATGGAGACCATCAAAATCATCACCAGGGAAACTGCCATTAGCAAATGTGATTGGGTATTCATTAACATTTCCCTCCTCAGCCTCATGTTACCATTCACACTGCATGCCAAGTGATACCACAGCACCATCTAGTCCTCAAATACCTCTAGCCAATAACCTTGCTGGGTCTCAACCCTCTGTCACTCCAGTGAACAGAGAAATATTCACTCTCCATATAAATTGCTGAAAGCACTGACATGCACATAATGCTAGATACAGGTTCCAGTATTTCTTTTCTCATTGAATCCACATGTATGTCAATCCCCTCTTTAAGTAAGAGGCCCCTAAATATAAATTTCATTTCATCTAAGTGACTGGCCAAAGCTCTTTTGGCACTTTTAATGTTACTATGAGGCTGAGTACCCTTACTGGGTACTCTTACTCTTGAAATGCAAGTCCTAAGAAGTGGAAGTCAGGGCATCTTCTTAGTTTGGGACTTCCTTCAACAAAATCATGCTAAATTAGATCTGGGCAAAGGCCTGTCCTGTCTTTATGATCAGAATCTGTCTTTACTAAGCACTACCAGCAAATTCCAGCTACCTGTACAGCCCAAGTCACACTGAGCAACCTCCCAACTGTGAAATGAACTGCTCAGTCACATTGATTCCTCCTTCTGTTACATTAGGCATTCCAGATGGTTACAGTGGGTTTCTTGACCCTTGCCAGTTAGGTGTATAGGGTACTGCTATAGCTGAAACACAACTATAGCTGACAATGGCCTCATAATCATGTGTTTTATGAATCCTGCCACCAGTGCAGTTGTGTTGCAGCTAAGTATGCAGTTAGGCCAGTTCACCCCAGTATAAGAAGATGACAACCATAGATACCATCAGTGTGTAATGTGTCCATCCCAACTGCTCAGTCACCCAAATTGCATTTTAATGTTAAATGTAGGAAACTCACAGATTTGCAACAAGCTGAACTAAATGCTTTACTCCTGTCTTAAATTGATGGACTCAGTAGAGGCCCCACTCATTTTGGTAATGCTAAGATGTGCTACATGAACTGTATGGGGCCATCAGTGAACAACAATATGCTCACCCCAGTGGCTTTTTCATTGTTGCCAGGGATTTCAACCATGCAAACCGGTAAACCATTCTTCCAAAGTCATTCCAACATGCTGACTTTGCAACCAGAGGAATAAACACACTGGACTTGGTTTACACAACAAAAGGACTCCTACAAAGCCACAGCCTGCCCCAACCTCGGATTCTCTGAACACGTTTCAACCCGGTAAACACCAGCTTACATACCACTCCTCAAGCGAGCTAAACCAGACACTAAAGAGATCAGAGTTTGGTCAGAAGGAGCTACTTCTGTACTCCAGGATTGCTTTGAGTGCACAGACTGGAGTATCTCACCGATGTAAGTGAATATGCAGAGACAGTGACTGGTTACATTACAAGTTCATTGATGATGTCACAGTCACAATAACCATCCCCACACTTGCCAACCAGAAGCCAAGTTTAAAGCCAAGGTCCACAAACAGCTGAAAACCCAGGACACCGCATTTAGACCAGGAGACAAGGCAGCATTAAGGATGCCGAGAACAAACATGTCCCATGGCATCAGGCTGGCAAAGTGCAATCATGCAAAGAAAATCTCCACCCTTTCAACTACACTAAAGATGCATAGCACATGTGGCAAGGTATCCAGGCAATCACAGACTACAAGATTCCACTGCATGTCACCAACGCTGACACTGATGCCTTCCTCCCAGAGGCACTCAACTCCTTCTATGCAAGGTTTGAAGCACTAAACACTGTGCCAGCAAGGAAATCCACCCCTCACTTGGATGACTAGGTACTCTGTTTGTCTTCAGTGCACTTGAGGAAGACACTTTCCAGAATTAACCCTCGCAAAGCTGCAGGACCCGATAACATACCTGAATGAGTGCTCAAAGACTGCGTGGTTCAGCTGGTTGACGTCTTGATGGATATCTTAAACATCTGTCTCTGGACGTTGACAAAAAATGAGATGATTGTTGACTTCAAGTCCTGCACTGATCTCGCCCCCTGTGCAAAAATGGCTCCACAGTGAAGAGAGTAATGCACCAAGCACCAAGTTCCTTGGCATTCACATAACAGACAACCTTACCTGGACAACCAATACCAGCTCCCTGGCCAAGAGAGCCCAGCAGCACCTGCATTTCCTTTGGCACCTAAAGAAGGTGAACCTCCCTCCACTCATCCTCACCACATTCTACAGGTGCACCATAGGAGAAACATTATTTCATCTCACTGTGTACTGCACACTCTATATGGCTGTGATGACAATAAACTTGAGATAAATGTGTTTTGCTTTTCAGATAGTTGCAGATAATATTGCAGCAGTAGGGGTGCAATAAAAGCACTACTATGATTGCTGTATGAGACACACAGCATTGAGTATTGACACCAATTACAGTTTATGGGCATAGGCTTTCCTAAAGAAAAAAAAACACAAATCAGAAATGAGAGACTAACCATGTTCACTTCAATTCAATTCAATTTTATTTGTATATCACTTTAAACAATGGACATTGTCACAAAGCAGCTTTACAGAAATCTATAAATTCTGGATATATTTACCAAAACACTCTATGCCCATGAACCCTCCAGATCTCTGCCTTTACCTAAGAAAAAACTATTAACAAAAGGCTTGACTAAACAAATATGTTTTCAGCATAGACTTAAACACTGAGACTATGTCTGAGTCCCAAACACTAATTGTAAGGCTGTTCCATAATTGTAGGGCTATGTAAAAAAACGCTCTGTCCTCTGCTGTAGCCTTCATTATTCGAGGTTTCAACAAAGATCCTGCACCTTTTAATCGATGTAGGCATGGCAGATCATAAAAGACCAAAAGTTTGGTCTGTTGCGCAAGACCATTCAGTGCTTCAATAGTAGTATTTTATAATCAATGCGAAATTTCACTGGGAGCCAATGCAGTGTGGATAAGATAAGGGTGAAGTATGCATGACAAGTCACCATGTGCCTCTACGTCTAGACCTGAGCCAGGAGAGGGCCATTCCTTTAACACCAACAACATTTTCTAGTCTATCCAGGAGAATAGTATGATCAGTGGTGTCAAAAGCTGCACTAAGGTCAAGCAGCACAAGCAAGGAGACACAACCCTGATAAGAGGCCAGTAGTAGGTCATTTACCACTTTAACCAGCGCTGTCTCTGTGCTATGATGAGGCCTAATCCTAAATTCATGAATGTTATTTCTATGTAGATATGAGTATAACTGCTGTACTACAACATTTTCTATGATCTTGGAGATAAAGGGGAGATTTGATATTGTCCTATAGTTGGACAACTGACAGGGGTCGAGGTCAGGTCAATCAGGGGTTCGATAACTGCTAGTATAAAAGATTTAGGTACATAGCCAATGCTAAGGGAAGAATTGATTATTTTTGGAAGAGCTTTGATTGCTTCTGGAATTATCTGTTTGAAGAAATGTGTAGGTAAGTTATCTAGTATACAAGTTGATGATTTTGATGAGGAAATTAGTGAAATTAGTTCTGTCTCTCGAAGGGGAGTAAAACATTCTAATCACTGATCTGATATAGTTATATTGTCATATGCATGGTTAGTTATCAAATTATTTGGATTTAAATTAATAGTCTGAATATATTTTGCCTAATATTTTAAATTTTGTCACTGAAAAATATTCATGAAGTAATCACTCTTATATAATGGTTGTGTGCATGTTTCTGTTGTGGTCTTATTCCTAGTTAACTTTGCTACAGTATTAAATAAGAATCTATTATTATTTTTGTTCTCTTCTATTAGGGTGGAGAGATATGTTGATCTAGCAGTGCTAAGAGCCTTTCTATAGCTCTTGAAATACTGCCAATTTAATTTGATGCCATTTATGATCTAATTTTAAAGTGGTCTGTTTTAAGGTGCGTACGTGATCATTATACCAAAGTGCTAGTTTTTTCTCTCTAAATATTTTTCTTTTAAGTGGAGTTACATTATCTAGAGTGTAGCAGGACACTGAGGCTAAGCATTCAGTCGTCTGATCATGTTCTTTGGGGTCAGATGGTGATCCAATCAAAGTTGGTAACTTTGGGTGATTATTGATAAAACTATGCGCGATAGCCGACGTGAATGTTCTTTTGACGCTGTAGCGTGATTATATATATATATATTATGACTAAGACACATTTTAAATGAGACGAGATAATGATCTGAGATAGCTAGAGTATTAGATCAAGAGTGTGACCACCACTATGAGTGGGTCCTATTACGTTCTGATTAACCCCTACTGAATCTAGAAGGGACACAACCGCTGTTCTCAGAGGGTCTTCAGGGTTATCACAATGAATATTAAAGTCTCCAGCAATTAATGCTTTGTCTAAAGAAACTACCAGGTTTGAGATGAAATCCACAAATTCATGAAGAAATTCAGAATATGGCCCTGGGGGTCTGTAAATAATAACTAGTGTAAATGATGGGGTAGACTTATTTTTTTTGTGGCTAGTATAAAAAACTTCAAATGCTTCAAATTCATGTCCTGGTTTTTGTGTGACACATAGATTATCATAATAAATAACAGTGACACCCCTCCACTGCCAGTTAGACAGGGCTGATGTATGTAACTGTATCCAGGAGGACCAGCTTCAGTTAATGCTACACAATCATTTGGTTTAATCCATGTTTCTGTTAAACGCAGTACATTAAACTCCTGATCAGTAATACTTTCATTAACAATAAGTGCTTTAGACGTCTTCATGGAGCTCGCTTTGTGCACAGGGGCATTGTCATGCTGGAACAGGTTTAGGCTCCTTAGTTCCAGTGAAGGGAAACTGTAGTGCTACGTCCTATACAACTGCTTCAGACTTTGTGGCAACAGTTTGGGGAAGACCCGCATCTGCGATGGTCAGGTGTCCACAAACTTTTGGCCATATAGTGTATATGATTGGATGTTCCACAACATTAGAACATTAAATGTAATGATACATGGATGTGTCATTCTTTAATTAATAAAAAAAAAAAATCTTTTGTAAATTGCTGTCGTATAAGAAGAATAAAACATTTGGGGACGTGCTGGTATAAGAAGATAATAAACATCATCCCACTCTGATGTTGATTAATTTACAATAATATTCTAATAATAATAATACTGATTATATATAACAGCGTATGTCTTCCTCTGATGTGAGCTCAAACAGTAAAGATCCAGTGTGTGTGTGTGTGTGTGTGTGTGTGTTTTACGTGTTACATTACTGTGTAATAACTTGTGTATGGATGTGTAAGACACACTAGATGGCGCCATATACCTGAGCTATCCAAGTGCACTTTCATCTCACAGTGTGTGTTAAAAACAACTGCGCACACACACACACACACACACACACAAGACACAGACAAAAATATGGAGATCTGCAGTACCCTCCATAACGTTTGGGACAGAGGCGTAATTTTTTTATTTGCCTCTCTACTCCACTGTTTTAAATTTGTACTCAAACAATTCACATGTGGTTAAAGTGCACGTTCTCAGATTTTAATAATGGGTAATTTATACAGTTTAGTTTTACTATGTATTGTATTCAATTCAATTCAATTCAAGTTTATTTGTGTAGCGCTTTTAACAATGGGCATTGTCACAAAGCAGCTTTACAGAAATAAATAGATTCAATTTAAATTAAACCAAAATAAATTGTAAATATGTGAATTTATCCCTAATGAGCAAGCCAGAGACTGGATAGTGCGATTATAAATAATTCTCTTCTATAACTGTGTACTACATGGACAAATAGTGCAGTTGTGCAACCAGTAAATTCATCACAGACCTATCCACTGTCCACTGATGGAGTCCTGAGTATAAAGCTGCTCATGGCAACCGCAGCCCCAAAGCCACCACATCGTATGTGTACGTATAAATTACAGCAATTTTTATACATGCAACAGCAAAGTGTGGAGGTGAAAAGGGACTGGCCAAGAGCCAAAGCATGCCACGTCATCTGTAAAAAATGGACCTGTATGGCTGCCACAGGTCCTGGCTCACTCATCTTCTCGATGATGTAACTGCTGATGGCAGGAGCAGAGTGAACTCTGAGGTATCTAGAAACATCTTATCAGCTCAAGTTCAGGAAAAAGCCTGCAAACTCATTGGATGCCGTTTCATCCTTCAGTAATCAATCGATGATCCCAAACATACTGCTAAAGGTATGTATAAATAAAAGGTATGTATATATGTATTATAAGTGCTGTAATGTCCACATGATAAAACTAAAATATATGAAAATACGGTATTAATTTCTGAGAATGTGCACGTTAACCACACGTGAACTGTTTGAGTAGAAATTTAAAACTGTGAAGTACAGAGACAAATAAAAAAAAATATGCCTTTGTCCCAAACATTATGGAGAGCGCTATCTATATCTATATCTATATATGTATCTATCTATCTATCCATCTATCTATATATATATATATATATATATATATATATATATGGAGAGAGAGAGAGAGAGAGAGAGAGAGAGAGTACAAAGTCATAGTAGAAAAAAAACATTTTTTTATATACAGTTTGTCTTACATGCTGTTTTCAATCAATGTTACAGAGAAATTATATATATTTTGTTAAATATTGGACCCAATGCAAGGAATAAAAAAGATCTGTGCATTACTGATGATTAACAAAGTTGATTATTTTCCTAAAAGCATGTCCTGAAGTGTTTTATTTGCCAAGGATTACAATTTTGATTTATTAAAGGATGATATTTTTGTCAGCTTATAGTTACATTTAGTGATATGGGATGTTATAGCAACACTAAACAGTCGATCCTCTCTTTTTTCTCTTTGTTGAAGTCACTAAGACAAAAAAAAAAAAAAAACGCAGCTCGTCATGTTAACAAGAAACCACAAAGAAGCGTAAACTCGTCTTGAAGATGTCGGAAAACTTAAAGTTACAGCTTTACCTCTGACTATTTACAAAGCGCTGACACTGGAGACTCCTTCCATAAATGTTAAATAAAAATCTCCTTACAGAAAACTCCACCATATCATTGATTTTTTTACAAATCCGTTGATGTGGAGCGTCTGCCGTGCCTGTGAGTGAGCTGTTACTATAGAAACGATAACGCATTAGAACGAGCGCATTAATGTAAACCTGTGATTTGCAGCTGCACTACTGTCAGAGCTGCTGTTATAGGAAATTAATCAACACCTATGCAGTTTTTAAACACAAAGGCAAATTGTGATTTAATTTACATTTTTATTGCTTAACTTTACTGCTCAATACAGTAATTAATTTGACTAGTAAATTTGACTAGTAACTTAAATGAATTAACTAGTAACTTTTCATTTATTTTTGGAGATGCCTTTGCTTTATAGAATTTTTTTTTTATCAGTGCCTAGACCTTTTTTTTTTTTATCAGTGCCTAGATCTTTGCATACTAAGGGGTGTATAAATTTGTCATATTGCTGTAAATACACATCAGTGTGTGTGTGTGTGTGTGCGTGTGTGTGTGTTTATCCCTGTTTATCCGTAAAATGTCACCACAATGATGGAATATGTGACAGGAACAGTTGGCTCCTCCTTACACTCCTCCTCCAGCTTTTATCTGATATAAACACACAGAATATTTAGTTTCTAGTTCTATTTCTAACTAATTCCCACTAATTCCCAGCAGCAATAACTGTAAATAGTGCATTACTGTAAAGATGTGCACAAATCCACTGGATGATGTAAGGTGCAGTTAGTGAAGGCAGGACATTTGTGTAAATTCAGCGTGAAAAAAAGTGAAGATCAAAATCAGAAAGTTAGATGTGAAACAAAAGCTCAGAGAAAACAGGAAACCAAGGCTTGGACTAAACGAGGCAAATGCACAATAAGACGCCGCGAAGAAACGAAGAAGCGGTAGGGTAATCAGTGAGCTAACACGGAACAGGTGAACACAATCAGGTAACACTCCAATGACAAGACAATGCACTGCACACTGAGGGGGAATTCATGACAAATGCTATGTAACTTTATGATTTTAAGACCTTAACATCTCAATAAGCACATAAAAATGCGTATCAAAGTCAGGAGATGTAGTTCGAAATGGAGCATCTCATCTCCAATGATGCATCCGACAAACACACTGAACCCTGTATCCCTTAAATACGATCCAGTTCAATTCGATTCAACTTTATTTGTATAGCGCTTTTAACAATGGACATTTTCACAAAGCAGCTTTACAGAAATAAATAGTGGACGTCTGGGTTCGTCAGTTGGGTTTACTTATTGCATTTCACATCATATTTTCACAAATATAAAATACTACATACTATTAAAGCCCATTTTACATCAAAAGCATTACAGCCCATGAACATTTTCTGCATTCTTGCACTGGATTAGTAAATATACTATGCAAACGATATCTGTAAAATAATCATACACATGTATTACCACTGTATAGGATCAAATAACATTTGTTAATTCTGCAGAAGTAAGAATTCAAACAAAATGAATCAAATACCTTTCAATGTGCTTAGTTTTATTTTAAATAGCTGCTCTAAAATGTTCTTGAGAGCAGATCCAGACTGAATGAAGGCTAATTAAGTTTGGATAATTTGAATAATTATTAAATATTACATAAATCGAGTTTATATGCACGTTTATATACGTTTCCTGTGACCTGATCCGCATCTCAGGTGACGCTAAGTTTGAGAACTTGTAATTTGCAGTAAGGCAGATTTATACTTCATACGCAAGGCAATCCAAAGCGAATGGAAAAGAATTCAAATTAAGCTCAAAATATGAAATAATGATTTCTAAGAGTAAGGATTAGAAGAACAGGAAATGAATGCTAAAGTGCCAAAGGTGCAGTGCAACAGCTTAGCGATTGTGTGTGTGGTGGCCGTGCAGTGTGTAAAGGCCAAGACTGGCTGTGCTGAGCTGAGCGAAAGCGAGATCGATGGGAAATGGTCATTTTTAGACAGATTGATTGACACTGAGAGGCCCAGCATCGTCTCACTGCTTTATTATTCTTATCACTCCCACTTCACCTTCTTCTCTTTCACATTTTATTCCATCACGTGAGCATGTAATGGCACCGAAGCGCCTCTAATACGGCTTTCTTCACCCAATTTCCCTCGCCTTTAGAGCATCGTCTTTGCCAGTGGGTTATTTCTGCCATATTTTCTGTAAATGATGACGATTTTCTTGTCAGATCTGGAGTGTGTAACACACACTGCACGCTCGCATCGGCTCAGGTTCGGCCGTTAGGCTGAGGAGGTGTAAGGAGAGACGCAGCAAAGATCAGTTGGGAGAGGTTAATTTAATAAAATCCGCTGTGTTGTATTAAATTAGCCAGGATCGCAGAGGTTTATTTGTCCATTAATGGAAACAGAAAACGGAATAAAGAAAATAACTTCTGAAACTTCTACACTTTTCTGTGCTGAGTGCAGTCTGAAGTGTTTTTTTGTTTCTCACATGGGTTCTGTAGAGAATTTCAGTTAGAGCCGCACTGTGGAGTTTATGACCTTTAGACTTTTTAAACTATTTCAGATCGAAACTTTATTCATAATCACCCACTCGTGTAGAAGACCACGCTTGACCAAAAATACAATAAAAAAAATACACGCAATTAAGAAATTCGCTGCCTGTAGTGGTTCATTTCCATTCATGACACTAGA
>CM040465.1:1471141-1511052 GCA_022758105.1 Pangasianodon gigas | reverse complement strand
AAGGAAATGAGCTGTAAGTGTTACTGAGCATCTTGCAGAAGCAGCCACAGTTCTTCTGGAGACTTTGACTGTCGACTTGCTTCTTATTTCTGCAGCGAAACCCAGCAGCCTTCATTATGTTTTTATCTGAAAAGTGTCTCTTATGGAATCTGCTGCTTTCTTTACTGACATACAAACATTTTTCTGGAACATTTCATTTAGTGCTGGAAAACTAATGTTTGGAATCTGAAATGTTTTTGTACTGAATCGATAATGTAGAAGTCAGAAAATAAACATCTATAACAAAGTTTGAGCTAAAAAAAAAAATAGGGTGCTTAGACTTTTGCACAGTACTGTATTAAAATAATAATATACTTTGCTTTGATAGCTTTAGGACTGCAATTGAAATGAGCAGTTTTGCTCTCAAGTCTCCATCAGTGAACAGCTGATAACTTCATGTGTAAACTATAATGAATTTCCTGGTTACACAACTGCACTATTTGTCCATGTAGTACACAGTTATAGAAGGGAATGATTTATAATCGCACTATCCGGTGTCACCCAGATGAGGATGGGTTCCCTTTTGAGTCTGGTTCCTCTCAAGGTTTCTTCCTCATGTCATCTCAGGGAGTTTTTCCTCACCAACGTCGCCTCTGGCTCTCTCAGACATTTAAAATTTATATCCTGAATTTATATATTTCTGCTTTGTGACAACGTCCATCATTAAAAGCGCCATACAAATAAAATTGAACTGAATTGATATATTAAATATGGATAGCCTGGATCTAGTGCAAAGCCTAGCGCATAACATAGAAACCAAACACACTGAAAATTGCAGAATTTCCACTTAAGTAAAATATATAAATTTAAAAAAAAAGTACATTTACTTTTATTGTAACACATTTCATCCATTTTGGATGCACACATTTTAATTGTGTAACAGTAACCACCCATCTGATAACAGGGTCAGAAGCTGTTCTTAACAATCAATCACATTTATTTAACAAATAAGGATCAGACATTTATAGAATGTCAAACACACACACACACACACACACAAAAGGAATGGTGTGTGTGTACTTATCCCTTTCTCATGGGTCTTGTTTTACAGTGCACAAACTCAGGCAGTAACATTTAATGGTATTAGGACACTTTTCTTGCAGCGACAATGTCAACAAGAAAGCAGTTAATGCTTTAGTAATAGATTCACTATAAGCCTGAAAACAGTCATGAATAATACCAAGAACATCCATTCTGCAAAATACTTATTTAAGGCAAAATCAATAACTGACAAATATGCTGATGTTCAACGTCACAGCAGCTTTATCAGTCCTAAAAGTCGTAAACTTCTCTATAAAGCATTAATGCCAAGCTCTGGCATTTCTAACATTTGACAATAAGCCTTTTCTAACGTCACAAAAGTGCAACAACAAACAGTGTCAATTTAAAAAAAAACAATTAAACGTTTTTTTAATCAAAGATTAGCTACGAAATTAGCTACCTAAGAAATGACAATGAATTTTTATGGCGTGTTCCATGCAAACATTTTCATGGTAGTAGTTCTCAGGTCAGCTTGTGTCCATCAGAATCTTCTGGAACAACTGAAATGTAGTCAATGTGCTCAATTTGAAGGCATAAATGAGCCCCAACAGTACGACGAACGCGTGATTCACACTTATTCCTCATTCCTCGAATACCTCGCTGTCTTCGTTGAGGTAACACACAGGTTTTCCAGGACGCTGTCTCTCTTGAGGTCCAGCTTTCGTAAGACAGGGTGGAAAAATGATTTTTTGTGCTTTTTTTAAAAAAAAAAAACAGCCAGAACAAATTCCAAATTAAACTTCTTTGTCATTTCACTCTGTCACTCAACCATGCAAGAATAAAGGCAATTACTGCATATTTGTTTCAGACCAAATAGAAGTCAAAAAAAAAAAGGATGTTCTGACAATATTTCCTCAATATAGTGAAGATTCAGACTTGGACGCCTTTGTCGACAAACACAGAAGAAAAACAGCAGCTTTCATCCAAACAACTACAGTGATTTGTTCTACAGTTAAAAAAAATAGCTTGCTAATGATTTTCATAAGAAAGATGATCATAATAACGCTACCTAGGTAGCTAATGTCCAAGATGTTTTTAGCTCGGTTTAAGTCAAGCAACACGTCGGATAAAAAAGCATAAAATATGCGGTACATGTTAATATTCTTATCGGACAAAACGGTCGAAATCCAGAGTAGGTCATTCGTTGTGTGGTGAGTCGACGAAAGAACAAAATGGCTGAGCAGGAACAATGCGTTGTCTTTTCTTACAGTCTTGCGTTTTGCGCAAGTGTCGTAGGTTGGCCTAACGTAACTAAATATCTTAGGTGTGAAAAACTAGGTAAATAATGTTAAACTCATTAAATCGAAATATTCACGCATTTACAAAATTAATTTATTGTAGTAACATGGACACTATAAAATATTTAAAAGCTACATAAGGTTATAATCACTTTTTTTTTAGAGTGCACTTAGTGCATTAATTAATTTAATAGTTAAATTATTTAGTTTTGGTAGGTAGCTATGTATAGCTATACTACTATATATAGCTACTACTGTTTTTAAACATTACTGGTGGATAGGCCACGCCCACAAGAGATAATCCACAAGTGATACGAGTGACTCTTGATATGAGTTCCCTTTTCTTCACATTATGAATTATAGGAATTTTTTTTTTAAATCTTTTTTGCAGCCGCAGCAGCCTGGACTGTGTTTAATACCTCGTTCACAGATCGCATTATTTCGTTCCGTGATTGAGTTATCGATCTGCCTCTCATTTCCGCCCGTCTTTGCCACTTTTCCTTCTTCTGTGCATGTTACATAATGACGTATTCACCAGAGAGGTGGAGGAAAAAGCCATTACTCACCCAGTGCGGAGAGATAAAGACGATAGGGAGCAAGTCGGATTTGTCATTTCATCTGGAATTATTACATGGAAAAAGTTCTGAAAGTACATTTTTATTTATGTTTAATTTCTTCTTTCGCCAGTTTGGTTCTGGACAGTGTTTCAGTCAGCCAACTCAAACACACCCCTTTAACCAGGTTCATTTAACGAGCGAAGGAGGCAATTACTTTTTCACACAGGGGTGTTTAGAAGGGGTTGATTAATTTTCTGTAACAGCATTGTTCTAATCATCCTGTTATCATTTCACTGGTAACTAACTCATTCACAGGGACTAGTTAGTGTTCTTTCTTATTTTAAGGATAAAATCTCTTTCTCTTTTCGCTTAATTCATTCCAATATCATTTGGAACACAGCCATACATTTTGCTTTGTACTCATTGCTAAACTGCAGTTTTCTTTATTCACGCTGTAGCTTAATAATCTGAGGCTTTTCATACACACACACACACACACACTTCACTGATCTCATTAGCACCAGCACACATTCGGTAGTTTAGCCAGGAAGCATTTGCATTTCAATCCAACAAAAGAGCAAGGTGTCGGTTGCACATTGCAGCACAGTAGAGTTTAGTGTTTCCCTGATTAAACACACTCTGTTCCACTCATTAGTGCATGATGAAGTGTTTTCAGAGCCTGTTGTACTTGATGTTCAGTGTGATAGCACTTGATCTCAATTTGGAACACAGCCCACGGCTAAGAGGCATGAAGCTGATCAGCGTTTTAAGAAAATACTTTAAATAAAGAGCTTAAATGCTGTCACACTCAAGTCAGTTCTCAAGATCGTGTTAGCAGTGATACTGCACATGTGGTTTGGGACACAACCATAGTGGACGTGACCTATAGAGTGACTATGGTTTGTGGTTTGGGACATCTCCAGAGTGCACTGATGGTGGTGTTTATGTGGCCTATATAGGGAATAGGGCGTGTGGTTTGGGACACGTCCACAGTGGACCAATCATGTTGTTTATGTGGTCTATATAGTGAATAGAATGGGTGGTTTGGGTCACATCTAGATTGGACTGATGTTGTTGTTTATGTGGACTATATAGGGAATAGAATGGGTTGTTTGGGACACGTCCATAATGGACTGATGATGGTGTTTATGTGGCCTATATAGTGAATAGGGCATGTGGTTTGGTACGTGCCCACAGTGGACCATTGATGGTGTTTATGTGGCCTATATAGGGAATAGGGCATGTGGTTTGGTACGTGCCCACAGTGGACCATTGATGGTGTTTATGTGGCCTCTATAGGGAATAGGGCATGTGGTTTGGTACGTGCCCACAGTGGACCATTGATGGTGTTTATGTGGCCTATATAGGGAATAGGGCATGTGGTTTGGGACACATCCAGTTTAGACTGATGATGGTGTTTATGTGGCCTATATAGTGAATAGAATGGGTGGTTTGGGACACGTCCATAATGGACTGACGATGGTGTTTATGTGGCCTATATAGTGAATAGAATGGGTGGTTTGGGACACGTCCATAATGGACTGATGATGGTGTTTATGTGGCCTATATAGGGAATAGAATGGGTGGCTTGGGACACGTCTAGAGTGGACCAATCATGTTGTTTATGTGGTCTATATAGAGAATACAGTGTGTGGTTTGGGACACATCCAGATTGGACTGATGGTGTGGTTTATGTGGCCTATATAGTGAATAGAATGGGTGGTTTGGGACACGTCCACGGTGGACTGATGATGGTGTTTATGTGGCCTATATAGGGAATAGAATGGGTGGTTTGGGACACATAGGGCTGGCTCATGGCCTTTCTGAAAGGAGCAAGGCCCCTCCATCTACCATAATCCCCCAAGAGCCCAGACCCCCCTTCCCCACCCCCCTTCCCCACCCCTTGTGTTGGATGCCCCACTTTATGAGCACATCCACAATGTCAAACAGAAGTTGATGTCTTGCCTTTTCTCTAGTGATCACTTTAGAAAAAGAGTAAGAGGAGTGTATGGGATAAGCGCTGGTGGCCGTATGCCTCTGGGTGACCTTGTGGTTGAATCCTGGATTTCCGCCCTAGGCCATATTACCCAATTTTGTGAATCAGTAGATTGATCTTGCAGTGGTCCATGAAGGGGAACCTGCAGAGCGTTCCTCGCTGTGCCTTGTGAAGATCATGAACGTCTCAGACAGCCTGTTCACGTGACACAGTGGAAAGCCACAAAGCAGAGTCTATGGTGAGTGTGGAGTTAAATTTATAAACGTAAAATTTATATCCTGATTTTAAATATTTCTGTAAAGTTCCTTTTATGATGATGTTTATTGTTAAGTGCTATACAAATAAAATTTATATTTGAAAGTCTCCTCCTCCAGGTTGTTACCCAGTGTGTGTCTTCACCGATGATCTGAACACTTGTTGAATGCTGCCGCTGTTGAGCTCAACCCTTAACCCTTTCTGCTCCAGGGGCGCCATGACCCTGCGCTCTGACCCCCAACTTCCTGCGATACGCGAGAAAAGATTTTCACTGTATGTAATGGATCTGTGACTAATAAAGGCTTTCTCCTCCTTCTGAAAATCAGGATTGGATTAGACTGTGTGTCTATTGCAATGTGAGCAGCAGTCGTTTATCTATCTCTCTATCCTAAACACATCTTTGTCCCTTCCCTCCTTTCTCTCTCTGTCTCTCTCTCTCTCTCTCTCTCTCTGTCTCTCCCCTCCCACTTTCTGCCAGCCAATCATGAGCAGCCTCTCTCCCTCTCTCTCTCTCTCTTGGTGTGAAGTGTGTGTGTTGGTGTGAGAGTGTGTGTGGTGCTGCAGTTCGGAGCACATCACCCCAGTCTCACACACACTCACACACACACACACACATACACACACACACTGACTCACTCACTCACTCACTCACTCACACACTCCGTCTCTGTCCTCCTCCGCACGGTGCGTAAGTAACTGCCGTGTTCCTGCACTTCACACTGATGCTGATGCTGTGTGTGTGTGTGTGTGTGTGTGTGTGTGTGTGTTAAATATCAGCGCTCTTTTAGTTTAGTGTGATTCCTGATACAAGGTGTGTACTAGAGTCTATTAGGCTTTATTTGTGTTTCCCACTGCTTTAGTCCAGCTTTTCCTTCACTGTAAGGTGTGTGTGTGTGTGTGTGTGTGTGTGTGTGTGTGTGTGTGTGAGTGTGTGTGTTCTGTACCACACACTAACACACCTGCCTGAGTCTTCAGTCTTGAGGATTAAATTGTGTGTAAACTTTTTATGGCGTGTTAGAGAGTGTTAGTGTGAGTGTGTGTTGATGTGTATTAGTGTATCAGAGTGTATTAGGGTTTATTTGTGCATGTGTGTGTAAGTGTGTGTGTGTGTGTGCGCCCTGTACTACACACTAACACACCTGCTTCAGTCTTGAGGATTAAATTGTGTGTAAACTTTTTATGGTGTATTAGAGTGTGTTAATGTGTGTGTGTGTGTTGGTGTGTGTCAGAGTGGGTTGGTGTGTGTTAAGTCTGTTAATGTGTGTGTGTGTGTGTTAGTGTTAGCGATATTTGACACATGCAATATTATTAGTGTGTAGAGTGTACGCTTGTCATTTCCGTCGTGTTCCCTTAAAGAAGGAGGGCGCCTAGGAAGTGCACATGTTTTTGGGATTGAAGTCTGTCCCTTTGAGCATAAAGGCAGCTGATTTGGTTGAAGTTAAAAGAGTAGCTACCCTTCATAATTACGACCTTGAAAGTGTGATAAAAATAAATGGATAAAAATAGATATTTATTAACTTTGGCTGTTAAACGTGCAGCATGGTATTAAAAATGCTAAAAGTTTCAGTTTTATTCCATTTAAAACAGGCAATTTTATGATTTTTGAATATTTTCATACTTCCGTAATATAGAAAAAGAATTGTGTTCCTCTCTTTTGAATTATTTTCATTTACGTGTTTTTAAACCTCCTCGTATTGAACTATACATCAGTTTTCTCCAATGAGGAACATCCACACTGTTTCACACACTCCTTCACTGGAATTAAAGCATGAACACTTTTATAAATAATCCTGTAAAATAATATTTCAATAAACTCTTACGTAAAAAAAAAACCTTTAATTTAATTTCTGTAATATACAAATTAGTGCATATTACCTATAAGTGTATATTAAATTAAAAATTTTTTTTTATTGAGGTATATATATATGTTGTTAATATATGACTAATGACGCAACTCCAGCATTTAATTATCATTTATGAGTAGCTGAGTTTATATTTCCGGTGATTTTTTTTTTCTCATATTGATAGAGATCGTATCTGTTTAATATTTAATAATTAATGGAATAATCCTAGTCCAAGAGCTACCATGTTTCCCTCATGAAAACCACGCCCACTCTCAGCCACGCCCCCACTCAGCCATAACGAGCAGACTCTCCCGTGTAATGATTATCGAAATGTTTTGGATTATTGAACGGTCCTGAAGAGGGCGCTAGTACAACCGACTGGCTGTAAAGCTGCCAAAACAAGCAAGGGTCACTTTGCTAATTGTCGTTCCTTACTGAGTCTGTTTTGTGCGTCTACAAGTTGCACAATCATGGATAAATAAAGAACACAGCACATACAAAGTGTGTGATTTCAGTGGATTTGTATGGAGTTTACGCTAATTTGTGATCATCTGATCAACTGCTAATCAACTGCTCCGACTCCAATTAGACCATTTATTATTATTATTATTATTATTATTATTATTATTGAGTAATTGTTGATTTCTGAATTGCGTTACACGATCAGTGTAAAACTTAATAATGCACTTTGTCATGCTTAATGTTTATTAATAATGAGTAACATTATACGCAATAGAACAGCTTACAATTAAATTAACGTTAATGTTAACGTTAAGGATTCGGACAGCAATGTTGCAGTAGTCGAAGAAAACGAATTGACGTTTTTATTTTACAAACCACCAGCTGCCATCATAACCACTCGCATTTATATCGTAGCTGTGTCAGATGCTAGCCTAAAATATGTACGTTGCGTACTTCTCGACAAGATATTAAAGTTTGATTGACAGAAGTGTAGATTTAATGCATTCATTCGATGCATGAACTGCTTGATAAAGTTGTTTTGTTGAATAAAGACTAGTGAAAGCGCTTCAGAAATGTTTTCCGTGAGAAAGTTGACTCGAGTTATAATCGATCATGCAAGTTTTTTTTCTGCACTTTACAAAACAAATTACACCCTTCTACTTATTTTTACGAACGTGAAACACTGAGACGGCTCTTTTTTTTTTGCCTTCTGTTTCCTGTAATTTCTGATTTGGTTCATGCGACACTGCCCCCTAGTGGACGCGCTCATATTACATACGAGTATGAAGGTGGATCCCGAAACCTTGACGCGCTCGCAGATACCCGTCAGCCCACATTTAAAAGAGCTGTGAATGTGTAGGCTTAGTTGTAGTATCTGGAGTTTGGATTGCTGGTCTTGTTTTGATGTAAAAGGCATGAAACCTGATGACAGAAAAGCGACCATGAGATTAAAGCAAATAACAATCAGATCCACTGCGGAAACAACAGTTCATTCCAAAAATAACAGTTAAAAGGAAAGAAACTACTGGAGCTTTAAGTAATTTGCAATAATCAGGCAGTCCCAGGAAGACCAGAGCAGCTGATGACAGTGAAAGTGATGACAGCTAAAAAACAGCTAAAGTGTTAGTATTCAGCATTCGTGGAAAAATTCCAGAGAAGAAATACAGAAGCCCTAAGAACAGAAGAGCTAGAAGAGTTCTGGAGCAAGTTGAGATAAAGATGACTCTTTATTAATGTGCTATGAAGGGGGTGTGGAGAGAGAGAGAGGGAATGCAAACGATCCTAACCACACCACTTCATCTGTGAAGCACGGTGGCGGTAGTGTCATGACTTGGACATGCATGGCTACTTCTGGAACTGGCTCAGTGACGGTGGCCGCAGACTGAGTTGTGAAGTGTATGCAAACATCTCATCTTCTAATGTCCAAGCGAACGCCTCCGAACTCATTGGGCCTCGTTTATCAAACTGGATACGGATTTATTCGTAAATCGTTCATAGGAGCATTTACACAAGAAATAATGGCGTTAATAAAAATCCAATTAGTTCGAGGGGGATTAATAAAAATCGGATGAATAAAAATCCAATTAGTTCCCCTGAGTTTGCGTAAATTTATAAATTAGCAGACTCACTACTGTGAACCTCGATTCATCGGCTTCAAATTAATAATTGTTCATGAGTTATTAGTTATAAACGCAATAATAAACGGAATACGCTGTCAAGTTTAAATCACGTATTTATTTCAATCACACACCAATTTAATGAACAATTTGTTTGTTCGTATTAATGACTTGAAAGAAAGCCATTCCAAAACAAATCCAGAAATTAAGACACATAAGATTAGCCATTTGGTTAGGCCAAAAGTAATGGCACCCTGTAAAAGGAACTAAGGAGGAGTTAGTATCTATGTATCTATGGTACCCTAGCTGATGCGCTGCAATGGCTGAGCTGCATTACTGGAAGATTTAGTGCACACTGTGGCCGTTTCCTGTTTTGTGGGCGTGGCTAAATGTAAATCAGCTGTGCCGGGGAACGTGCTCGCTAATTTATGGGTGATTGGCATTTATCAATATTTTTAGTTTGGTTTGGCCACGAAATCATTTACACAACTTAACTAAAATTGCTTTACATTTATTCGTCTCAGCGCTCAGCTAGAACTGGAGGAGTAAACACAACACATGACAGATTTTCCTTTAATTGCTTTATTTTGTCTTGTTCTCTGCTGGAAGCCTTTTGACCTGGAACATATATTTTATCAATAGTATATAACAAAGTTAACCCTTTTCACCTCATTTTGTCCTATTATTGTTGCTTTTCACTGTAGGTCTAATTCATGGACACTGAGGACAAGGGAGACATTTTCCACAGCTTGAAAACTTTCGCTGATAAATCTAAAATTGTCCATGATTGGAAAACAAAAAAAACCAAAACAATGCAAACAAAAAACCCACAGAACTCAGGAACACAGGAACGCAAGTAAGGAATAACACCCGATTTTCCAGCACTTACAATTTTTCATTTATTAATGAAGGACACATCATGCTTTTTTAACTATTATAGTGATATTTAATGCTATGGAACGTCCGAGAGAAAAGTTATTTCCTGTTATTGTTTACATTATAAACATTCGTTCTCTTGTCAGCCTCTCTTTTCTCTCTCTCTTGAAGTTAATAAGACAAAAAAATAACGCAGCTTGTCATGTTCCTGAGAAACCGCAAAGAAGCGTAAACTGAAGATGTCGGAAAACTTAAAGTTACAGCTTCACCCCTGACACTGGAGACTCCTTCCATAAATGTTACATAAACATCTCCTTACTTCTGTAACTTCACTATATTGATAATTACACACGTTTTTGAATCTGTTTATGTGGAGTGTCTGCTGTACGAGACCCTGTGAATGAGCTGCTGCTATAGAAACGATAACGCATTAGAACGATGAATTGAATTCCTGCCAGAGCTGCTATCAGTGTTTGTCATTAGCTTCGTTACTGAACTTGCATTTCCTCTTTAGTCCGGCGCTCTGCTTTTCATTTTCCCTTCACGTTGCTGCCGCAGCAGAGTGCATTTGGCGCTGCGTCTCCTCGCGTACGTCTGTGTGTTACAGTGAAGGCGTTCCTCAGGGCTCACTACTTGGTCCGCTCGGATTCACAATAATGTTCGGTTTAATGAGAATTCTTTGACAGCATCGCGTTGGAGATCGAGTCGCCTCGTGTCGCGGGCAGCGTTTGATCTCCACGTATCTTATTTGACTTATTTGTAAATGTGATCAGGATGAATGAAGTCTGATTTACATCCTCCTCCTGGCTCATGTTCCAAACAGCAATACGTTAAAAATCTGACATGTGACCGGCAAGGAATATGCAAATGTTGTGTTTAACCCTTGCCGAAGCTATGCACGCACACTTAGGCTGATTTGCATTTTAATACACACACACACACACACACACACACACACACATAGCCATGCACTCATACACACACAAGGTCTATGAGTCATAAAGCGAACAGCGATTTAGTCGCCAAATAAAGCACACAAGATACTTCAGTACCTTAAACAGAAGAGACAACAAGTGTGTGTGTGTGTGTGTGTGTGTGTTTGTGAGTGTGTGTTATTGACTGTGGCGCGTTCCCTCAGGGTTCAGGCGCTCCAGGTGACGCTAATTAGCCGATCTCGCTAACGTCTGCGATAAACACACACAGGTTTATATAAGGGCGTGTGGGGAGCATGAGACTCGCCTTCTCTCTATACACTCCGTCCTGATCAAGTGTACGTGCCTGATTTAGTTCAGGCCCAGGAGGACACTTACTTTAGCGTGTGTGTGTGTGTGTGTGTGTGAGAGAGAGAGAGAGAGAGAGAGAGAGAAACATTCCCCTAAAAAGTACAGCTAAAGTGAAAACGTGTGTTCCACTTTCTCCATGGGCTTCGTCTCAAATCAGTACAGAAGTGTAGGAACTATATTAGCGTACATGTTGTGTGGTTTGGAACACAACCACAGGCAGTCATCATTTATTTCACTCTAGATGCTTAATCCCCGTCAGCTAAAGTTTGACCGCTGATGATTGACAGCTAACGCTGCACCGCTAATGCTTGACAGCTAACGCTTGACAGCTAACGCTTGACAGCTAACGCTTGACTCCTAATTCCCAGTGATTAACGATTCTTGGAAAACTCAGCACATTTAGCAAGAACCCGCTAATCCTTGGTGGCTAAGAGTTGACAGCTTGATGGCTAACGCTTAACAGCTGACTTGACAGCTAACAGTCGACGAGATAACATTTGCTGTCTTGTCTGCTTAACAGCCTGATTGAACGCTTGATGGCTAATCCTCAACAGCTAACGCTAATGTATGTCAGCTAACTTTTTAGCTCATGGCTAAGAGTTGACAGTTAATGTTTAATGACTAATGCTACTTGCTAAACAGTATTAACATATGCTATTTTGCCACACTATGCAGGACACAAGTGTGCAGTTTGGAACGCAGCCTGGGCAGTGCGTGCGTGTGTGTGTGCGCATGTGTGTGTGCGCATGTGTGTGTGTGTCATGCTAACCCGTGGATGGAGATGTCACACTGTTACTGTATGTCTGAGCCCCTGAGGCCATTACCCAGCATGCTGTTGACGATGACAGTTGTCACGCAGCGCTAAATCATTTGGGAGCAAATAGAAAGCCATCACACACACACACGCACACACACACAGTGTTCAGCTCCCACACATAATGATGATGCGACTTCCTGTGATAAGAGAACAAAATGGACAGACGAGAGGGAAGAGGAAGATGCAAAACGCACGTGCACACACACACACACACACACACACACAGACTCAACATCTATCTATCTATCTATCTATCTATCTCTATCTGCCTAACACAATCTTTCTTTCTCTCTTCCCAACCTTTCACTTCTCTTTCTATCTATACAACCTTTCTTTCTTTCTTTCTTTAATTATTTAAAGATTAATTAATTAATCTTCTTTAATTAATGAAAAATTTGTACTCACTGGCAAATTGTTGTGGTGTAAGAGGAATAAAACACTCAGATACGTGCTGTTGTAGGAAAATAATCAACGTCAGGGTGGAAACAGTACCTCCACTTCATCATACCACGCCGTCATTGATTATTTTCCTCTAACAGCACGACACGCGGAGTGTTTTATCCCGTATTGAATGCAGAATAAACCTAGAGCTTGCGGCAGTTACGGTACCGTACGCTCTGCGCTGTATGTACCGAGTTCGCCTCAGCGTCGGTGTTAGTGTGAGTCACTCGGGAAAACTGAAACGGCGCGTCGTGTCGCAGTAAAGAGACGGCTGACTGCGGGCTGTTTCTCACTCGGCTTCTGCGTACGAGAATAAAAAGATGTGACGGAGATCATAATTGCCTAGTTTCAAAATCATTTGTTAAATCTTATGCACGTAAACACTTCCAGAGTTGAGCTTTGGAGAGGTTGTAATGTACGTGTGTGTGTGTGTGCGTGTGTGTGGGTGGGGATGACTCTGCGACTTGTAATGACAGCTGCGAGAACACAAAACGTGTGTCATCATGATTTATTCAGTCATTTCACGAGCACTGAGCCAAGAATTGTGGGTAACGGAGTTCACAGCGGTGTCCTGGTGTCACAGACGCTCGCTCTTTCGTTCAGAGCTCACAGTCATCGTCGAAAGAGAAGATACCGGAGCTGAAAACATCATTATCGATGCGCTAATGTAGCATGCTAATCGGCTAATTAGCAATTAGAGTATTATCAGAGGACACTGAGACACTAAACCCATGTGACCTCTTGCTCTGTGTTCCAGAGAACCGAGCTTTATCGTTACGCTTTATTTAATTACACACTCATCTGGTGTATGCAGTGCATTATGGGTAATAGTAGCAATGCTAACACGTGGAGAGTCCTAGCATTTGGGACGGAGCCTGTATCCTACAGTGTATATACAAATAAATATAATAAAGAATGAATTCTATTTTAGTAAAATTAACCATATAAATGACACATTATATCACACTTTATGCTCTGATAAATAAGCAGGCGTGTAGTTGTACTGTGTGTGCAGTTTTTGTGTTAATTGCCCCCTGGAGGTTTTTATATATATATATATATATGTATATATTTTTTTTTACCTCGGCTGCCATGGCAGTGTGTAAACAGGTTTAACAGGAGTGTAGTTTGGACTGAGACGATATAATCACTGAAACCATACCTAAAATAAATATTGATAAAATATCAATATTTGTAGGTGTGCAGATGGAACAGTACATTATGGGTATTAATAGTGTGTTAATATGCGCATATTAAACAACTCATGCAGATTATACAGTATAGTGAGTAGTAGTGATTAATATGCGCATATTAATTATAGTATATATTAATTATAATTATAGTATACATTATTATAGTGTGATTAATTATTATAGTGTGATTAATATGCGCAGATTTCACAGTATAGTGAGTAATGTGATTAATATGCGCATATTAAGCAACTCGTGCAGATTATACAGTATAGTGAGTAGTGTGATTAATATGCGCATATTAAACAACTCATGCAGATTATACAGTATAGTGAGTGGTGTGATTAATATGCGCATATTAAACAACTTGTGCAGATCATACTGTATAGTGAGTGGTGTGATTAATATGCGCATATTAAACAACTAGTGCAGATTATACAGTATAGTGAGTAATGTGATTAATATGCGCATATTAAACAACTCATGCAGATTATAACGTATAGTGAGTAATGTGATTAATATGCGCATATTAAACAACTCATGCAGATTATACAATATAGTGAGCAGTGTGATTAATATGCATATATTTAAAAACTCTGATAAAATTTTCTGAAAAGATATATTTGGCACAAAAACAAGACAGTTTATCACCCAAAGAACACCATAGCCATGGTGAAGCATGGTGGCGGCAGCATCATGCTATGGAGCTGCTTCTCTTCAGCTGGGACTGAGAGTCTAGAGGAAATCATGGATAGCTCCAAATACTGATCTGTTTTGGCACAAAAGCTGAAGATGAAGAAAAATTTCACCTTCCAGCACGATAACGACCCAAAGCACAAATAAAAAGTCAACAAATAAGAAGAAGAAGATCAGCGTTTTGGAATGGTCCAATCAGAGCCCAGATCTAAATCCTATCCAAAACCTGTGGAACGATATGAAGAGGGCTGTGTACAGGAGATTCCCTCACAATCTGATAGCTCAAAGAAGTTGCTGTTGGTTGCTGTAAGACATTAAAGCTGGAAAAAGACGTGACATGATTTGTCTTGGCTTCATTTTTTTTTAAATCACAAAAACCTGCAGTTTCAACAGGTGTGTGTAGGATTTTTATAGCCGCTGTATATATAAAAGCCTGTATGAAAGTCACATGACTCTGCAGCTGCCTTCTATTTCTGCAGTTTGAAACAAATATATGCAAATTGTTTTTTTCCATCGTGTGTGTGTGTCCTTAATCCATCACACACACACACACACACACCCCCATATCTTTATGATGGAATTTCTATATTTCTATATGAATTTTTATTATGAAGCGAGAAAAAAAAGCTCTACATAATCACTAATATTATTTTTTGTACCTGTAATAAGTCATATTTTTGCAGAACTCCATCACACAAATGAGTGTCTGTGGGTGTGTGTGTGTGTGTGTGTGTGTGTTATAGGTTTGTCTCCATCCCGAATTGCGTTAGCTCTATCATATACGTTTTATTGTTTACTGGTGCATCACCACATTAATATCCATTTCGGTTTTGTATCTGAGGTCTCGCTCTGATAAACATCCTCCGTGAGGAAAATGTTGAAATCGAAGATGTTTATTAAAGTCATTTTTCTTCCCGTTTAAACCCTTCGTTAAAGGATAATGTGCTCTCCATGGGAGGCTGAAAGCTTTCCATTGACTGACTGTCTCAGAAACCCTGAATAAGAAAAGGTCTGACCCGGTTTCAGCTCTGCAGGACTCGTTCACTCGTTCACTCGTTCACTCGTCCCCTCTCTGCTGTAGTGTACACTTCTGAGTGAGCTTAGGGATGAAGTTCTGTTTTTAAGGCTCTCTCTCTCTCACCCAAGGCTCCTCAGTCGAATTTTCTTGCTCGTTAGCATATCAGATCGAGTGTTAGATGAGGGATCGACATCACTTACCCAAAAGGCTTTGCTGTGTTGCTAATTATTAAGCTAGCTAATTATCTATCCTGTTAACACACAAGGTACTTTGCTAATTAAAAGCACAGAAAACTTAGCATTCTAGCACATTTAATTTAGTCTTTAATCAGATTTCATTAAGTTGTGAGCACACAAGCTAGTTAAAAACACAGCAAACCTGCTAGCATGCTAGCATATTTCTGTACATGACAACTAATGGAAGTGCATTACTTTAGCTATTTATTAAGCTAGGTATTTAGCTACACAGTTAGCATACAAGCTAATTTTATAAGGAGGTAATAGGGGAAAAAAACAAGCTTAGCATGCTAGGACATTTCATTATCATGTTAAATAGGGTTTTATTTCTCCAGCTCATGTACGCGACAGCTAATGAAACCATGGTTTAGCTGAGTAAGCTAGTGAATTAGGCAGCATACGACTGCACAATCTACTTAGTATACTAGCTAGATTAAAAAAAAAAATTATATATTTAAATAGATTTTAATTTCTCTGACTCTGTACATGTCAGCTGTTGAAAGTGCCTTAATAAAACAAGCTAGTAATCTAGCTAATTAGCTAGCCTTTTAGCACACATGCTAAGTAGTATAGCAGGTAGTTAAAATGCAGATAACTTAGCATGCTAGCCTTTCTAAATGCATCTTTAAACAGGTGTTCTTCCCCAGATTATGTACTGTACATGACAGCTGACTGAACTGTTACGTTACTCTGCTAGTTAGTTAGCAAGGGGATTGTTTTTGCACATTCGTAAGGAAGTCACTTCAGCTAAATTGTTCCCGCTGTTGAGGTCGATGCTGGTCTCCTTGTGCTGCAGATGGTTGGTTTGCAGTTATGCTCAGTGACACTCTGACCATTTCATTACTCGACACACATGAAACGTATTAATGATGAGAATTCAGCATGTAGAAACGGGTGGAAATGAAACAGCCGATTTATAATGAATGAATAATAGGCAGCTTTTATTGATATCTGTAACGTCAGTGTGATGATCTGCACACGAGATGCTGTTACTCAGTGGGTTAATGTGTACATTACCTCATCATTTGCATTGCAAACCAGCCAGACTGCAGCATGGCAAATCTGCATGGCCTCAGATGATTGATCTCACTAATCTAGTGCTCTATATTGTTTCGTTCATTGGCAGAATTGACTCTAATTTTCATATACATCAGAAGTTCTTAGCCAGCTGAACATGGATGAACATCGGTAAACATTTTAGCGATAGGTTAGTTAATCACTTTTTAGCTAACTGCTAGAGAACTTCAAAAATCTTGACTAAAAACATCAGGAAATTTGGCTAAAAACTTCATAAAACCTAGTTAAGAACTTCAGATGGAAGAATGTGGGCAAGAACCTGAGAAAAAACTGGGCTAAGAACTTCAGAAGAACTTGGCTAAGAACTTCAGAACAACCTAGCTAAGAATTTTAGAAGAATTTGGCTAAGACCTTTACAAGAACCTGGCTAAGAACTTCAGAAGAACTTGGCTAAGAACTTCAGAACAACCTGGTTAAGAATTTTAGAAGAATTTGGCTAAGACTTTTACAAGAACTTGGCTAAGAACATCAGAATAATGTGGCTAAGAACTTCAGAAGAACATTATTTAAGTACTCCAGAAGTTTTTGACTAAGAATTTCAGACATACATAAATAGGAACTACTGAAAATCTTGGCTAAGAACCTCAGAAGAATTTAGTGAGAACTTTATAAGAACTGGGCAAAGAACTTCAAAACAATCTGGCTATAAGTCATTTAATAATTAGCTGATCTAACATATCTGGTTCTTCTCTTCCTAAACAGGTAGGAAGACTTTAGAAGAATTTGGCTTAGATTAGAACTTCAGAGGAACTTGACTAAGGTTCAGTCCTTGTTTAACAAATTTTGTCTGAATATAACTGAAGTTTGTAGGCAAATTAAGTAGCTTTAGAAGAACTTTTGGACAAGAAGAACTTTAGTTCTAAGAACTACGTTCAAAACTAATTCAGGATTTTCTACCACATTAGATTAGTAGCCACAAAAGGTAAAAACATATCAATTTAATAAAGACACTTCTAATTCAGAAGCATAATCACTAAGTCAAGTTGTTTCTCCCCCCTTTTAGATGGACACTGAAATCTGGACCTAATGGATTAATGAAGACACTTCCAGAAGATCTGGACTGCTGTTGATGGACAGATAATTTGGTTGGAGATTTACGGGATTCCTGAAGCAGGTTTATCACTGGATATTCATTGCAGAATGAGAACTCCTCTGGTTTTATTAGCATGGCTTTACCTGTGGGAAGAAGCAAAGGGCATGCTGAGGACTACAGGGGGACCAAGCAGAGAAACATGGAGCCAGACGAGAGCGGACGGAGGGCCAGTAACGCTCAGACGCTCCAAACGAGGGTGGATGTGGAATCAGTTCTTCCTGTTGGAGGAATATACAGGAAATGATGATCAGTACGTGGGAAAGGTATGGGGGATGGGGATCTTCTTGTTCTATTTCCCCTTTCTATTTTAAAGTATAGTTACTTAAAGGGTCGAGCTCACATTACAGCAATCTGACACAGTTTCCAACATTTTGTTTAAAGTTTGGCTTCATTCCACTGACTCCGCCATCTCCTCCATGACAGCTGCTGGAACTGTATTCACAATTTAATTTACATTAAAGAAAACTAAGGCCAAATGGTATCGCTTTCTTGTGTAAAGTGCCAAAGATCTGGATGGTTCTGCAAAGATTAGCTAGCTTATCTTTAGAAACTAGCTTTAGCTAAGTCTTGGTTGAGGAGGCCACACACACACACACACACACACACACACACACACACCAATCCAAAAATGATATTCAAATTCTATGCATGAATCCAGAACCTATCCCAGGACCACTGGGCAAAGGGGTGGGAATACACCCTGGATGGGATGCTCAGGCAAAGAGGATATTTTTAAAGAGAAATATATCTATAGTTTTCATTCATTTTCGTCTCCTTTAATGGCTTGGTCAGGGTGATAGTAGATCCAGAGCCTATCGCAGAAACACTGGGTGCGAGGTGGGAATACTACCTTGATGGGACAACCTGTGAACCACAGGAAATTTAGCATTGCTTTGAAATACATACAATTTGAATTTGGCTAAGAACTTCAGAAGAACATGGCTCTATCCTGGTCAGGGTCACGGTGGACCTGGAGCCTAATCTAGTAACACTGGGTGCAAGGCGGGAATACGTTATATATCATAGTAGCCTTTTTTTTTTTTAATCCATTGCTGTGAAATGCAGGGAATTTGAATTTAACTAAGAACTTTAAAAGAACGTGGCAAAGAACTTGGTTAAGAATCTCAAATGGAATTTGGCTAAAAACTTTGGAAGAATTTGCCTAAGAATTTCAAAAAACTTGACAAATAAAGTCTGGCTAAGAACCTCATACAACCTTGGCTAAAACTTCAGAAGAATCTGGCTAAGAACATCAGGAGAACTTGGCTAAGAAACTTTATAAGTACTTGGTTAAGAACTTCAGAAAAACTTGGCTTTATCCTTGTCAAGGTCGCAGTGAAGCTGGAGCCCAGCCCAGAAAGGCACTAAGCTGGAAAATACCCTGGATACGACAAGAGTCATTCACAGGAAGTTTAGCATATTTTAACTTTTATCCATTGTTATTGAGTTCTGTTTTGGACAGCTGTCAGGACTGATGCGATTTGGTAGTGTTCTGAAGTAACATGGAGAAATTTCACTGTAGAATAAGTTCAAGAGTGAACCATCTCAATGCTAAATTTCTGTAAATTCTGAGCAGCAGCCGGAGAATCGAGCCTCACCCAGAGATTCGTGTGTATTCTTCCACTTTTAATATCGGCTCCAGTTTGCTAATCACGTAAACACGTTGTACACCGTGATATCGTTTACACAATTACACACCTTCTGGGTTTGGAATAGAAGCTACTTTACGAAAGGTTCAGGCTGAATGAACTGTCACTGAAAAATGAACCCGGCTCGATATTCATTATTACTGCGGAATACTGTATCTTGTTTAGATTAGCATGAAACACATCGAAGTGCAGTGAAACATGTCCAAGATGCAATTTGTTTAAACCCTTACCGAGGCGTCCACGCTTCATAGTGTTACATAGTGTTATATTAATTATATTTACTCACTTCTGAAGTTCTTATTCAAATCAGGTTATTCAGTAGTAGGATGTGGTTCTCAGATGATCGACTCAGCACTCAGAACGTGAGAAAGACTTCACTAAGAACTTCAGAAGACTGAAGACTTCAGTTGTAGTCAGTTTTGATTTCCTTTAGCTAAGTGTATGGTTAACACATGGTAATATTATAATTTAAGCTAACTGCAGTGTTGTGAGTTTAGCTCATTTTTGTGTTTTGTCTTAAGCTAACTGTCGTGTTTTCGTTTTAAGCTAACTGCAGTGTTGTGAGTTTAGCTAAATGTAGCTTTATGTAGCTTTATCAGTTAGACTTAATACCTTCGGTTGAGGATATATAAGACATGAGGTGGAAATGAAACATTAAGGACAGGATGTACTCCTGCTGATCCTAAACAGAGAGGGAAAAAAAAAAAAAAAAGAAGAAATCAATTCTTGAGCCCCACCACAGATTGAAATGCACTCCCGATCAATTTATATTGGAAATGTAATTACACAATCTATAGGAAAAGTGATGCACAGACACTGGGAAAGAAAAAAGGGGCAATTTCTTCACTTTCCCACCTTCTTATCTTTAGCGGGAAGAGCTAATGTGGTGTGAGAGAGAAGAAAATGGCATCATTTAGCTTCCTGTAGTAACAAATCATCAGCACACTGGATTAATACTGGCCGTGTTCCAAATGCAAGTTTAGCTAAACTCACAGCTAATATCACAGAGCTACAGCTAGCTAAGTTATCATTCGACACCATACTGTGCTACGTGGGGCATTGTAAAAGACTCCCTTTAGCGTTTAGCAGCAATTCTGAGAGTCTCTAATTTTTCATCCATACTAATAGATTTGTTTAAGGACAGTGGCGTGATAAATGAGTTTGCTATAGTTAGCAGTGAGGAGTGTGAATTAGGACACGACACACAGGTGACTAACTGTCTAGTGTTCACTCCCTCATGAATACACTTATAAGGCCACTGGGATTTTAGATTCTATATGAATATAATTTAATATAGCGCTCTGAGAAATATATCTCCGAGCTATTTAGGGCAAAAAAAGAAAGTCTGCTAAAAGTAAGTGTCCTAAAAGACTCCTATAACTCTCCTGTAAACACCAGTGCTAGCATGCTAATTGTAACTCACATACCTGAAAACATTTCAAAGGCAAATTGATTTCAGCTCGAACTGAATTACATGCTTTTAACCTACATTTACTTTACTTATCGTTAATCATAGATTTATAGCTAGCGATAGTTCTGTTTCTGTTAGCTGATCATGCTAATCAACAACAACTAATGAGTATTAGTTCATTTAGCATAAATGGCTTCATGATGCTTTAATCTACTGCTAACGAGGCGGTGTGAAATGGTTTCTGTCTGTACAGCTGCACTCGGATAAAGACAGAGAGGACGGGAAGGTGAAGTACGTCCTCTCTGGGGAAGGAGCCGGAACCATTTTCGTCATCAATGAGAATTCAGGTGATCTCCACGCCACGAGGAGGCTGGATCGTGAGGAGAAAGCGTCTTACACTCTGAGTGCGAAGGTGGTGGATAAAGCGACAGGGCGAGACCTCGAGGGCCCGTCAACGTTCACCATCAAAATCCACGACATTAACGATAACGAGCCCAAGTTCACCCGAGACCCCTACATCGCCTCCGTACAGGAAATGGCCGACGTCGGTGAGGCATCAGCCAATCACGTCACAGAACATAGACCCTGTCGCACTGTAGTGGATTAAAGTCTGTCTGTCTTTACGTCTGTCCATCTGTCTTTACGTCTGTCCATCTGTCCTTACATCTGTCCATCTGTCTGTCCATCTGTCTTTATGTCTGTCCATCTGTCTGTCCATCTATCCTTACATCTGTCCGTCTGTCTTTACGTCTGTCCATCTGTCTGTCCTTATGTCCATCCATCTGTCTTTATGTCTTTCCATCTGTCTTTATGTCTGTCCATCTGTCTGTCCATCTGTCTGTCTTTACGTCTGTCCATCTGTCTGTCCATCTGTCTTTATGTCTTTCCATCTGTCTGTCCTTACGTCTGTCCATCTGTCTTTATGTCTTTCCATCTGTCTTTACGTCTGTCCATCTGTCTTTACGTCTGTCCATCTGTCTTTATGTCTTTCCATCTGTCTTTACGTCTGTCCATCTGTCTTTACGTCTGTCCATCTGTCTTTATGTCTTTCCATCTGTCTTTATGTCTGTCCATCTGTCTTTATGTCTTTCCATCTGTCTTTACGTCTGTCCATCTGTCTTTATGTCTTTCCATCTGTCTTTATGTCTGTCCATCTGTCTGTCTGTGCATGCGATCTGTAGATGGTCCTTTCCATTTGTCTGCCACTATTCATTATCTGTCTTTCATTCATCGCTCCATATACTGTATTTATGTGTCCGTCTTTCAGTCTTTCTATCTGCCTGTCTGTCTGTCCATTTTTTCATCTGTCTGTCTACAGCTGTTTTACTCCCTATGTGTTTATATCTGTCTCTATCTGTCTTTATTTTAGTCTGTTTGTCTATAAATCTACCAGTCTGCCTATGTATCTATCTGTCCATATTCCAGTCTGTCTATATTTATACCTCTGATCCAATATCTGTATGTTTGTTTGTTTGTCTTTCCATTTCTCTGTCTCCGATTTTCCTCCTGTTTGTCTCTTTATCGATCCGTCTGTCCATCCAGACCCAACACCGATAGCTGTGTTATCTCTAACGGAGAGCTGGAGGTCATGTGACTTTATCGCAGCATACTCATTTGTGTAGCACGTTAATCTACGCTAACTGCTAATCTGCTGATTAGTTAACAGGCTAGATTATCATACATTAGTTATAGCTTTCATCCTGCTGTGTACACCGTTTTAAACCGCATGTGTTTCGCAGTTTCTCTAGAATGAACATTTATATCAAACACGAGAATTTAGTTTTATGCAGCCTGTAACACGGATGTGTGTCTCTGACTCACTGCTACAAGACCTGGAATAATGAGTTCAGAAGAAAGAAGACGCTTTGTTTTCGCACGTGTGTGTGTGTGTGTGTGAGGGTGTGTGTGAGCTGTGCCATCTGTTCCAGTCAGCAGGCTTCATCACCCAGACATAGTGTGGCCCTGTGTAGCCTTTACATAAAATTCAGAGTTGAGTTAATTATTGTGAATGTCGAGGAAGTGAGGCACGTCAGTGAAATGAGACAGCCACAATTCAGCTGTGTGTTTTTGCTGTTTTTTTTTGTTCTTGTTTTCATTCACCTAAATTCTTCAAATCGTTGAGATGCCATGGGTTCAATTTAGACCCTAACAGATGTAGACTCCCAACACATACTGTTAACTGGCTATAATTAGCACGGTGTTAATTGGTTGTGTGGAGTGATAACAATAAGTGGGCTTGTTTACTTTCGCTCTACACCAATTTCATTTTAACAACTGCTCATATACAGAACTATTCTAATATGAAACAAAGTAGTAATATAGGAAATCTCTCAGCACATGCCATACTGCTCTCGGCCAATCAGAACACACTGTACTTCTCTCAGCCAATCAGAACACACCGTACTCCATCTCCATCTGTAATACATCTGTATCAGTGATATTGATGTATTACATATCAGTGCAGTGTTTCCATTTGAATTTGAATGAACTTGTTATGCACACTTTATTTTGCATATGTTCTTATTGATGCAAAGCCAAAAAGGTAATGACTTTCAGTCACTATATCGCTCACTCCTAGGGCATGTCCCAAACCACACTTCCTATTCACTACATGTAATTCATCAGTCCATATACACACCATCATCAGTCTACGGTGGTCTACGGTGTGGGTGTGTCCCAAACCACACACCGTATTCACTATATAGGCCATGTATACACCTTCATCAGTCCACTGTGGGTGTGTCCCAAACCACACACCCTATTCACTACCTACACATATGGCTGTTATAATTCTCTCTGTTATTTCTTCTTCATACTCAGGTACGTTCGTTGTCCAGGTAACGGCGACAGATGCTGATGATGTCATGTACGGAAACAGTGCCAAAGTTGTGTACAGCATTCTGCAGGGTCAGCCATATTTCTCCATAGAGCCAGAGACAGGTCAGTGACATAATAATAATAATAATAATAATAATAATAATAGTTTCTGACTGGTCAAAGGGTCTTAACAACTCTGTAAAAACATGTCAGAGGTAGAGCTCTAACTTTACTTTTTCTGAAATCTTCAGGACAGAGGAGTTTCTCTGTAACATGACAAGCTGTATGTTTTTGTAATTGCTGTAGTATAAGATGAATAAAACACTCAGGGACGTGCTGTTATAGGAGAATAATCAACTTTGTTGTGGTAACTCTGCTTCATCACATTACCCCATCGTTAATTATTTTCCTGTAACAGCCCATTGTGTTGTGCAGCTCTCACTGAAATTCTCTACGAAACCACGTGAATGAAGTATCTGTACTTTAAACATGTTGGGATGGACTCACTATGAGACACAGTGATGAATAGATGTAGATGTGGAAAAGATGTAGAAAATGATCAGTAACAGAGGATGAGTGAGTCGTGTCCCAACGCTGTACCTCTGTGCTGTGCTGATGTTCAGGGATCATCAGGACAGCTCTGCCCAACATGAAGCGTGAAATCCGTGAACATTACCAGGTGGTCATTCAGGCTAAAGACATGCTGGGACAGCTGGGTGGTTTGACCGGTACAACCACAGTCAATATCACACTGATTGATGTCAACAACAACCCACCCCGATTCACCCATGGTGAGTGAGTGTGTGCATGTGTGTGCCGTTACAGAAATCTGGGTCTAGATCTAAATCCCTGATGAGCAAGCCTGAGGCAAGAGTGACATAGAAAAACTCCCTGACATGACATGAGCAAGAAACCTTGAGAGACTGACATCAATAATCACACTTTCTTTCTTTCACCGCTGCACATGATGTAACTGAAAGGCCATCGAGAGTTATGATATAATCAGAAAGCTTACGTCTATCTGCCTGTGGCCATACTAGAAGCTTTTCTGTCTTGTCTGAATTAAGTAGGAGGAAATTAGACAGCATCCGGTGTCTAATGTTGTTTATTACTTCCACAGCTTTATTAAGCTGATGTCAGTCATCTGGCTTTGCTGAAAGATACAGCTGTGTGTCATCAGTGCAGCTGTGAAAGACAATATAATTTTTACAAATACCAAGAAGTAGTATATACTGTATAGGGAAAAAAGCAGTGGGCCAGTGAGTCTTGTGGAACATCAGATTTTACTTTTGTATGCATAGAGAAGTCCGCTTTTACATTTACAAACATAGCAGTCACTCAAATAATATATAAACCAGGAAAGAGAAGTTCCCTTAACTCCAATACTTTTTTGTAAGCCGTCTAGAAGAATATTGAATCTATGGTATCAAAAGCTGCACTGAGAACAAGCAACAAAACAAGGAGACGCAACCGTGATCAGAGGCCACTAGTAGGGCATTTACTACTTTAACCAGCGCTTTTTCAGAACATGCTGGTTAAAGTCTACTGTGTACGATATGTGTCCAAAATAACACACTTCATTCACTATAAACACCATCGTCAGTCCATTGTGGGCATGTCCCAAACCACACACCCTACTGACTACATAGTTCACAAAAACACCATCATCAGATCATACCCATTGTGGACATGTCCCAGACTAAGCACCGTATTCATTATACAGGCCTACATACAGTATATATGTGGTGCTTTGGGACACAGCTACAGACAAAGCTTCACTGAAGCTGCTAAATGCTTAGCTAGATAGATAATATGACATACTGTTTTAATACAGTAGTGTGTGGTTTGGGATACAGCCCAGATCCATATGTATTTATCTCTGTTGTTCACATCATCATGGTGTTCCTCAGGTGTGTACCACTTCAGTGTTCCTGAGTTGGCTGAGGTGGGTAGTGAGTTGGGCGTGGTCAAGGCTATAGATGCAGACACGGGCAAGAATGCCGAGATGAACTACAGAATCACAGATGAGCAGGACACTTTTCAAATCACCACTGACCCCACTACCCAGGAGGGAGTGCTCATTCTGAAGAAGGTAGGGTGCCTAACCAGCTCTGCTTGTCATTCAAAATGAAGCAGGACTACAGAGCATTTAACACTGTCTTTAAAAGCTTTTTTAATCATATATAAAACAACACTGACTAGCAAACTACTGACATTGCCAGGGCTTTGTTCAAGACAGTAGAATATTTATTTATTTTTTAGACATTTGTTGAATTCTCCATTCTGATTGGGATATTGATTAATTTTCTGCAACTGCAGCTCTGATAGTACTGGAGCTGCAAATCACAGGTTAACACTGTCCTAATCCGTTACCGTATCCATAGTAACAGCTCTTTCACTGAGCCTTGTGTGCTGGATGTTCCGCATAAACAGATTTAAAAATGTGTCATTGCTGATTCAGTTATTATTATTAATTTATCTGTTGCTCAGCCCCTGGACTATGAGAAGAAGGCGTCGTACACACTCAGGTTACAGGTGGAAAACGTGTACCTGGACCCCCGGTTTCACACGTCCGGGGATTCTGCCACAGTGAAGGTCTCTGTGGAGGATGTTAACGAGCCGCCGGTCTTTAAGCGTCCTGCCTACGTGATGGAGGTCAAAGAAGATGCCCAGATTGGAACAATTATTGGAGCCGTTAGTGCTGTGGACCCAGATGCTAACCATAAACCTGTCAGGTATGCTAACGATTAGTGTTGTATCTCTTATCTCTCAGGTGTACTCCAAATCTAAAAAATCTCTTAAAAATATTAAATAATCATTTGCAAAGTCTGTGAAATAAACACTTTACAGTGAAAGGGTAATGCATTATAACGTGTCATGACCTACTTTACATACCATAATGATCTGACAACTAGTATTGAATTTACGTGACAAAATGATGGAAATGAATTTTGAACTGCAATGTTAGTAATGTAACAGTAGAATGTGGACATCTGACTACTGACCTCAGTGCTATAGCAGATTAGATAATATAACAGCAGATTAGATTCTGTAACAGTAGATTAGATCATCTAAGATTAGATTAGATTACAGTAGGTTAGATTATAAAAACTGTAGATTGGATTAGATTAGATTATAGTAAATTAGATTATATAGTAGTAGATTAGGTAGATTATAGGAGATTAGATTATATAATAGTAAATTTGATTATATAATAGTACACTGGATTAAATTACTGTAAATTAAATTTTATAACAGTACATTGGACTATAAAATAGTAGATTAGATTGTATAATAGTAGATTAGATTAGATTACAGTAGGTTAGATTATACAATTTTAGTTTAGATTGTAGTAGATTATATTAAAGTAGGTTAGATTATAAAAATTGTAGATTAGATTAGATTATAGTAAATTAGATTATATAGTAGTAGATTAGGAAGATTATAGGAGATTAGATTATATAATAGTATATTGGATTAGATTACTGTAAATTAAATTTTATAACAGTACATTGGACTATAAAATAGTAGATTAGATTATATTACAGTAGGTTAGATTATACAATTTTAGATTAGATTGTAGTAGATTATATTAGATTATAGTAAATTAGATTATATAGTAGTAGATCAGGTAGATTATAGGAGATTAGATTATATAAGAGTAAATTTAATTATATAATAGTACACTGGATTAAATTACTGTAAATTAAATTTTATAACAGTACATTGGACTATAAATTAGTAGATTAGATTTTATAATAGTAGATTAGAATATACAATATTAGATTAGATTACCAAATAGTAGATTAGATTATATTTCAGTAGGTTAGATTATACAATTTTAGATTAGATTGTAGTATATTATATAGTAGTAGATCAGGTAGATTATAGGAGATTAGATTATATAATAGTAAATTTGATTACATAATAGTACACTGGATTAGCTTACTGTAAATCAAATTTTAATTTACTTTTATTTACTTTACTTTTACTTTAATTTTAATAGTAGATTGGACTATAAAATAGTAGATTAGATTGTATAATAGTAGATTATACTATAAAATAGTAGATTAGAATATACAATATTAGATTAGATTAGCAAACAGTAGATTATATTATATTACAGTAGGTTCGATTATACAATTTTAGATTAGATTAGATTATAGTAAATTATATTATAGGAGATTAGATTATATAATAGTAAATTTGATTAGATTACTGTAAATGAAAATTTATAATAGTAGATTGGACTATAAAATAGTAGATAAGATTGTATAATAGTAGATTAGAATATACAATATTAGATTAGATTACCAAATAGTAGATTAGATTAGATTACAGTAGGTTAGATATATAGAGATATATTGAACTATTTTATATAGCCATAGATTAGATTATTATATTGTATAATAATATAGTAGGTTTTATAACTGTAGGTTATGTTGCATATAGATGTAAAATAGATTAGATTCAGAAAGAAAGTGTAAATATATAATTACTCATTTGTACATTTTATTTCTATTATCAGAAAATGAAACATTTCAATATTTGATTAGTTAGTTGCTGTGAAATATGTTGAATTGTACTTACTGATCCTGAAACTGTGTGTGTGTGTGTGTTTGTGTGTGTGTTGTGGCCAGGTACATGATAGACTGGCACACGGATATGGATCACGTGTTTAACATCCATCCCAATAACGGCTCGATCTTTATCTCACGCTCCCTAGACAGAGAGGAGAAAGCCTGGCACAATATATCAGTGCAGGCTGCTGAATACAGTATGTCCTTTTATTCTTCTTCATATTCTTTCTTATACCATATGAAGCTCTATCAGTATAATAAATGATCTTTTCTTAAAGACGTGTCCTTTAAACACACTTAGCACTGCTTGACTTTATAGTGTACAGTTATAGAAGTGAAATGATTTATAATCCCGTGTCACCTAGATGAGGATGAAGATGGGTTTGAGTCTGGTTCCTCTCAAGGTTTCTTCCTCAAGGTTATCATCTGGGATAAAATTAAATTTTAATTTAAAACGTTATATCCGGATTTCTGTAAAGCTGCTTTGTAACAATGTCCATTGCTAAAAGCGTGTTTAATCCAGAAACCTCAGATGTAACTGCATACTTAAACGCTGTTCAGAAGGTATGCGAGAGTTCTGCCTAGTCAAAAGAGTTTACCTAAAACAGAGGCTATATAAAAATAAAATGGAAAATAGCAGGATGTGCTGGATCAAGTGCTATTTCAAGCTGCTGAATAATGAGGTTGGAAGCCATATTGTTAAATTAAACCAAACTTGCAGTGATTAATGTCATAAATACAACTAGGACAATTCATGCAGCAACACTATATTTACATTTTACGTTTACATTGAATACGTGACTCCTTGTGTGTAATCTGAATTAAAACTGAATTAAACTAAGTTAAACCTGCTCTCATCTATCTGACGTTTCACTTGCAGATGGTCTGATTGGTCATGTGCCCGTCTACATCAAAGTTCTGGATGTTAATGATAATGCCCCGACCTTCGACACGGCATACGAGACTTTCATCTGTGAAGACATCAAAGTGGGTCAGGTAAAAAATCTGTAAAATATTATCATTAATAATTACTAAAAGTATGCGTCATATCATTAGTAGTCAAAATTCCACTTTCTTTTTGTTTTTTTTATTCTCTGGCAATATGTTTTTTAGAAGATCCAAACTGTGAGCGCATCAGACGCCGACCAGCCAATCAGAGGCCATCGTTTTTTTTTCCGTTTAGCGTCAGAGTCTTTTGAAAAATCCAACTTCTCCGTTCGAGACAACAAAGGTGACTTACAGCAAAGGGTAACTTCGAAACACTGCAGCTTTCCAAATCTTAACTTGCCTTAATCACTTCAGTAGTGTGTTATACATCTACATAAAAACTAGCATATATTAGCATGCTGACTTCGCTAGTACTACTGTTGAAGTTTTTGCTAGCTAGCAAGCTAAATAGCATTTTTTTAAAAGAATTAAAGTATGTGCAACTGAAATCTGCCATGTTTTTCTTGTTTAAATATTTCCACAGATAACACGGCCACGATACTGACTCAGCGCAGCGGCTACAGTCGCATGGAGAGGAGTTTATATCTGGTTCCTGTGGTGATCGCCGATGGAGACTTCCCTGCGCAGAGCAGCACAAACACGCTAACGATACGCGTGTGCTCGTGCGACCGGAACGGAAACAAGAGGAAATGTGAGACAGAGGCGTTTGCACTCAATGCGGGACTTAGCACAGGAGCGCTAGTCGCAATTCTTCTCTGTATCGTCATTTTGCTAAGTAAGAACATGCTCACTAATGTCACTAATACATTTGCATAAAATTAGCGTAATGTATAACTTTGTCAGATGGTTTTGTAAAAACTAGCTCTTCCCTTTGTCCACTTAACCACACCCCTTATTCTAATTTTGCCCCGTTTAGACCTTTTAACACCAGCTGACTTGTGTGAATTCGCAATCTTATTGTTGGTCTATCTTCGTAGTGATCGTCGTCTTGTTCACGGCTCTGAAGAGGCAGCGAGAGAAGCTCGATCCTCTGATCGTCTCCAAAGAGGACGTGAGGGACAACGTGGTGAGTTACGACGACGAAGGCGGAGGCGAAGAAGACACCCAAGCTTTCGACATCGGAACGTTGCGAAAAGCCGAATCTCTCGATGATACCAAGCAACGCAGAGACGTTGCTCCCGAGATTCTGCGGCGCTCGGCGCCAAAAATCCACAACAAGTCTGACCCCGATATCCGGGACTTCATCTCTCAGAGGCTATGCGAGAACGATTCGGATCCAGCAGCGCCACCGTACGATTCGCTGGCTACGTATGCGTACGAAGGAAACGGTTCGACTGCTGAGAGTCTCAGCTCACTGGAGTCAGTCAGCAGCGACGCATGGAGCGATTACGAGTTCCTGAGCGAGTTGGGCCCGAGATTTAAGAGACTCGCAGAAATGTACGGAGGAGAGGACAGCGAGAGAGAATCGTAACAAACCAGGAAAAGTGGTGCATGGATTTGACCATGGATCAGTTCGTTGAAACGAGCGGATGGCCAGGATTTAAGAAACTGGCAGAAATCTACAGCAAAGATTTACGATAAAGCAGGACAATATGGAGTTTACTCCAAATGACTGTTGGAGGTTAAACTGATGTCTTTTTATAAAGGCTTTTAAGAAATGGATGGATTGATTTTGCCATATATTCTCCGAGAAAAAAAACAAAACAAAAAAAACGCTAACTATATAACTAACTGTCGCAGGAAGTTGTATATGCTTCCTGTCTGAGTCAGCGGTGCGAGCTTTAAGAAATGTACAGAAAAGAAAAACTCCCGTCGAGAATAAAGGACGCCAAAGACCAGAGGACTACACAGATAAAGAGACCTCTTGAGAATCGGATGATGGTAAAGATTTGACCTCCAATTCTTAAGATTTACAAAAACAATTTACGTTCAGCTGTAACTGCAATTGTTTTGCAATAAAAGTGTCTGTTACTAATCACTAATCTGTTACTAAAGACATAAGTTTAATCGTTATGTCAGGACGCAGGTACATGTTTAATGCAGGAAAAAAAAGGAAAATATGTCTCAGAACTGATGTAAGGAGAATTCTGTAAGCTAGCGTGAAGGTTAACAAGAGCAGGAAGCAAGGACCAAATAAGGAAACTGAGAAACAGCAAACAGGAACCAAACCACATAAACAGGAAACTATGACCAAATAAGTAACACATGAGTTCGGTCAATCTGTCATTACGTCAATCAGTCAGTGAGTCAGTTTATAGTCAGAGTCAGTGAGTCAGTCATTCATTCAATCAGTCAGTGAGTCAGTTTTCAGTCAGAGTCAGTGAGTCAGTCATCAAGTCGATCTGTCATTAAATCATCTTGTAGTCAGAGACTCTACAAGTGAGTCAGCCTGCCAGTGAGTCAGGTTGCTTGCAGTTTTTGAGTCAGTCAGTGAGTCAGATAATCAGTCAGTCCTGTGGCAGTATGTGAGTAAAGCGAAGCAGTCAGTGAGTCAGGATATTATTCTGACACTAAGTCAATCTGTCAGGGAGTGAGTCAGTAGGTCAATCAATGAGTCAGATGGTGAGTCAGTGAGTCAATCTCTCAGTGTGTCAATCAGTAACTCAGTAAACAGAGTCAGTCAATGAGTCAGTGAGTCAGTCATTGAATCAGTCTGTCAGTAAGCCATTTAGTCAGTGTGTCAGTCACCTTGTAAGTCATTTTGTAGTCAGAGAGTCAGTGAGTCAGTCAATTGGTGAGTCAGCCAGTCATTCAGTGAGTGAATCAGTGAGTCAGTCAATTGGTGAGTCAGTCCGTCATTCAGTGAGTGAGTCAGTCAATTGGTGAGTGAGTCAGTTAATCAGTCAGTTAATTGGTCAGTCAGTAATTCATTTAGGCAGTTTATAGTTACAGAGTCAGTGAGTCAATCAGTGAGTCAGTTGTCAATCATGAATCAGTCAGTCACTGTTACTTAACCTGCACAGTCACTGTACTGTCAGATACCTGTGTTACGCCCTGCACACACACACACACACACACACACACACACACACACACACACAGGGCTGCTCTCTGGCCATGTTGTGGGCCTTTTGGGACGCACTACATTTGAGCTGGGAGTTTAGCCAGAACCTCAAACGTAAAGCTACTGAAACGCAGATAAACGGCAAAACGTAGATGTAACACGCAACAATCACTATCTATCTTACTGTATTGTACACTATCATATTTTGTATCGAATATTTATACAACAATAAAATACACATTAAAAAAAAGTGTTTCCCATGATCATTTTTCTAACACACAATGCTGTACAATGTACACCAACTACGCCAAATACATGAAGCCTGCGATGGTAAAGCCTTGATGTGATGTATTTGTCAAAATGCTAGAGGAGAGATCACTTCTACGGTGCCTTGCATAAGTATTCACCCCCTTACCCTCTTGAATTTTTCCACATTTCCACAACCTTCGCTGGAACTAAGAGGCCCAGTGAAGACGTTGGAGTGGAAGAAGTCGAGTGTCCTGCACAGAGCCCTGACCTCAACCCCACTGAACACCTTTGGGATGAACTGGAACTGGAGACTCCTTACCCAACATCAGTGCCTGACCTCACTAATGCTCTTGTAGCTGAATGAACACAAATCCCCACAGCCACGCTCCAAAATCTAGTGGAAAGACTTCGCAGAAGAGTGGCGCTTATTATAACAGCAATAAAGGGGATGTTCGGGAAGCACAGATGGGTGTGATGGACAGGTGTCTACACACACCTTTGGCCATATAGTGTCTCTTAGAATCGTTCAATCCAAGGCATCTATAAAGCTCAGGTTATTTTTATGCTTTAAGGCCATTTTGTAGGATTCCATTCAAAGCAGAAAAGGGGGTGAAATTATTTTATTTTATTTTTTTTCATGAGCCTTGCATTGTTGGTGTCTTTCTTCTGGTTATGAGAAATGGGTCATCGTCTGCATACAAAATCTACTGTAGTAAGTAAAATTTGTGTAAATGATGGATATATGGGCACTTTTTTTTAGCAGAAATTGTTTTTATGATCCAAAATTATTAAAAGTGATTAATAGCAGAAACAAGGAAGAAGTAGAAATGTGGGTTGAGCAGGCAGCGGCTCGAAGTGACACCAAATTTAACCCACTTTTGTCAAGCAGGAAAAAAAAAAAATCACTGTGACCGATTTAATTATTGCACGTTACTTTTTTAAGTCTTTGGGTAAAAATGGATTAATGAGTTTACTGAGTTTGCTGAGTTTGCTGCCAATTCCAATCGAAACACTAAATAACAAACACGGTAGCCTTCAATCAAACGTCTAATTGAATTCAGTACAGCCTTAAAAAGTTGCTAAAAACCTGTAGTGTGCTGTGTTTGAAGTTTTATCGAGTGTGTTAAACGTTAAAAAAAAAAAAAACCTGTTATTTTATCACCATTCAGGGTGCAGTGGATATATCAGGAGGTGTTTAGATCAATCCGACACGTTACGACTGGCGTGAAGCGGCACCTGCCGAGTGCACCTGCTAACCTGAAATTTACACTTTGCATTGGTAATGCAGAGGAGTTCTTCAGTTCTGTGAACGCCACAAGAATGCAGAAGCTACAAGAATGTTTCTGTGCACTTCGAAAAATTCAAAGATTAAATAAAGGAAGTTAATGAAGCTGTATATTAGTACGGAATAAACACTGTGATGAGCTGCTATAGTAAAGCGAGTTGTTATTTTTCCTATAACAGCACGTTCCGAAGTGTTTTTTTTACTTATTAAAAAAAAAAAAAAACAACGCATCATACTTTTATATTTATATCTTTTTGATGAATGAATGAATTTTTTTTTTTTTTTTCATTTATAGTTACTCACGGAACCTCCATGAAACAAGTTCATGCATCTACATAAAAGCCCATGATATTGTACTGGAGGGAAAATCAATATAATCTGCAAAATTATTTCCAAATAAATAAACGTATTTGTAATAAAAGTTGTGATTGCATAAGTATTCACGCCTCTTGCTGTGAAACCCCTGAATTTTAAAATATCATAAAAAAAAACCAAAATGTTTCAGTGCCTATAAAATGACCTTCGCAGATTTCTGATGCGTTTGTACGGTTTATTTATAATAGCTGTGTCTCATAATTGATGCATTAGTTTATAAAAAACACAAATATTTAATTTAAAATAATGGTAGGAACCAAAAAGACAGGAGGCTGTGCCCACTTCAGCAGAGTCCACTTCGTCTGTGTTCCCTTCGGCCATCTTGTAGAAAAGGGATCGAGTCCACATCTCTGTAGACTCCAGAAGCACATTTACCCAGAAGCCACTGCTGCATTCTGACTTTAGCTGGTTGCTGAAGCTAAGTGCATTCCTTCCGCTCCTCAGATGTGCAGGAACAGTGATTATTATACAGTGTGTGTGTGTGTGTGTGTGTGTGTGTTTCTGGAAAAGTCGATCTTGAGTGTTGTCCGTTATCGTGCGATACCCCGTCCTTCTTTACTTGCGAGCGTCCTCGGCATCGTCGCTCTCTCGCTCTTGCCGCTCTCTCTCTCTCCTCATCTCCTTCAGCTCCTGGCGGTACTTCCGCTCGATGAAGCGCTTCTGATGGGCCATCTGAGGGAAGTTATCTGGAAGAAAGCACACAACGAACTTGGAGCTGAAGCGTTTATGGAGAATAAACCCAAACGGCTGATGTCCAGGTCCACAGGAATACAGAGAAAAAAAAAAGAACACAGCTCTAAGTTACTAACTTACCAGCACTCAGGATAAACCTAAAATACTCTTCACTAATCTTCTTCTTATAATCCGAGAAACTCTGGGTTATTGGAGCTTTATAACTTAGAACCTCTTTAGTAACATTATCTCAATACAACAGACAGACAGATGAGTGAGGGAGAAGAGTGAGGGAGAAGAGTGAGAGAGAAGAGTGAGGCAGAAGAGGAAGAGAGAAGAGTGAGGCAGAAGAGAGAGACAGAAGAGGGAGAGAAGAGTGAGACAGAAGAGGGAGAGAGAAGAGTGAGGCAGAAGTGAGACGGAAGAGTGAGAGAGAAGAGTGAGAGAGAAGAGTGAGACAGAAGAGGGAGAGAGTAGAGTGAGAGAGAAGAGTGAGACAGAAGTGAGAGAGAAGAGTGAGGCAGAAGTGAGACGGAAGAGTGAGAGAGTAGAGTGAGAGAGAAGAGGGAGACAGAAGAGGGAGAGAGTAGAGTGAGAGAGAAGAGTGAGAGAGAAGAGGGAGACAGAAGAGGGAGAGAGAAGAGTGAGACAGAAGTGAGAGAGAAGAGTGAGGGAGAAGATGCAGAGAGAAAAGTGAGACGGAAGAGTGAGAGAAAAGAGTAAGAGAGAAGAGGGAGAGAGAAGAGTGAGGGAGAAGATGCAGAGATTGAGAGAGAAAAGTGAGACAGAAGTGAGGGAGAAGAGTGAGGGAGAGGATGGAGAGATAAGAGTGAGACAGAGGAGTGAGAGAGAGAAAAGTGAGACAGAAGTGAGACAAAGAAGAAACCGACAAAAAAGAGCAAGGTAGCAGAGTGGGACAGTGCAGTCTGAGAGAAGAATGAGACATTAGAGTGGAACAGAGAGGAGTGAGAGAAGTGTGGAAGAGAGAAGGATGAGAAAGAGAAGAGTGTAACAGAGAGAAGAGTGAGAGACAGAAGACAGAGAAAATTGAGAGAAAATGGTGAGAGAAAGAGTGAGGCAGAAGAGTGGGCTTGGGACAGAGAAAGAATGGAAGAGAGAAGAGTGAGAGAGAAGAGAGAGAGAGAGAGAGAGAGGGAAGAAGACAGTCAGCTGACCTTTTTCAAGGAAGCATCGCTAATTTATTCACATGAAAAGGGACAGGTGTTCATTTCCCAGAAATGAGCAAATATCAATCAGCCTGACAGCTGCAGTGAGTGCAACAAAGAAAACAAGAGAGGAGTGACAGAATAAGGTGAAAGACAGAAAGAGAGAGAGAGAGTGAGAGAGAAAGACAGAGGTGATGACTCATCTGTTTCCTCAAGCTGTCACACTGAAGCCTGCAATTCTGCAGCGAGAGTTTATTTCCTCACACTCGCTGAAAGTAGATGTGTTTAGCAGTAAGGCTGCAGGAGGAGATGGAAGGAGGATGGGAGGTAGGAAGAGGAGGAGGAGAAGCATGAGGAGAAGGTGAAGAAGCAGCAGCTGAAGAAGAAGGAGCAGAAGGAACAGAAGATGGGGAGAAGGTAGAGAAGAAAGAGAAGCTGAAGAAGGAGGAGAAGGAACAGAAGATGGTGGAGAAGCTGAAGAAGACGGAGGAACAGAAGAAGAAGGAGAAGGAAGAACTGAAGAAGAAGTAGGAGAAGAAGGAACTAAAGCAGGAGCTGAAGCTGAAGAAAAAGGAGGAGGAGGAACTGAAGAATGAGGAACCAAAAAAAGAGAAGAAGGAGGAATTGAAGAAGGAGAAAGAGGAGGAGGTGAAGAAGCAGCAGCTGAAGAAGAAGGATGTACAGAAAAAAAGAGGAGCATAAAAAAGAGGAGAAGGAGGAGCAGAAGGAACAGAAGATGGGGAGAAGGTAGAGAAGAAAGAGAAGCTGAAGAAGGAGGAGAAGGAACAGAAGATGGAGGAGAAGGAGGAACTAAAGCAGGAGCTGAAGCTGAAGAATAAGAAGGAGGAGAAGGAGAAACTGAAGGAGGAAGAGAAAGAGAAGCTGAAGCAGGAGGAGGAACTGAAGAATGAGGAACTAAAAAAAAGAGAAGAAGGAGGAATTGAAGAAGGAGAAGAAAGAGAAGCTGATGAAGAAGAAGTAGGAGAAGGAGGAGGAGGAGAAGAAGCTGAAGAAGAAGGAGGAGAAGAAGGAACTGCAGAAAAAGGAGGAAAAAGAGGAGGAGCCATAGAAGGAGGAGGATGAGTGGGAGAAAGAGAAGCTGAAGGAGAAGGAGAAACAGGAGCAGAAGAAGAAAAAGGAGGAAGAGGAGGAACTGAAAAATAAGAATGACAAGGAGGAGAACGAAAAGCTGAAAAAGAAGAAAGGGGAGAAACAATGCTGAAGAACGAGAAGAAGAAAGAGAAGAAGGAAAAGAAAGAGGAGCTGAAGAAGAAGAAGAACAAGGAAAAGAAGAAGAAGCTGAAGAAGAAGAAGAAGGAGAAGGAGAAGAAGGAAAAGAAATAAGAGCTGAAGAAGAAGAAGGAGGAGAAAGAGAAGCTGAAGAAGAAGAAGAAGAAGAAGGAGGAGGAGAAGAAGAAGGAGCTTACATTTCTCCAGAGCGTCCATGGCAGCTCCCATCTCAGCCTGTTGTATACTGCATGGAAAAAAGACAACGTTAAATGGATATGCTTTCCTCTCCCTCACTCTTTTGACTCTCCCTACTTCTTTATCCATGTCAGCTGACATCACTTCCTGTTTACCCATATAGTAGTGTGGCCACACCCCCCCTACCGCAACCCAGGACACCCCATAACTCCGCCCTCAGCAGATGGAGGGACCGGGACACCACTAACAGCAGCTAATCGTCATACCTCGGTCCTTTCCCACAGCCGATTCTCTCTCCTTTAAAGTACACAGCGACCGTGTAGGTGCGAGCGTGAGACGGGCCGACTGTCTGTAGTGTCCTGCAGGGGGACAGAGAGAAAGACAAGACAAACAAATACAGACAGAGAGAGAGAGAGAGAGAGAGAGAGAGGGAGAGAGAGACTGAGCAAAATATCATTACCCAATTCTTACTAATCAGTTATTAATCACTCGTTAATGCTCATTCATGCACGAGATTTTCAAACTATTTTTTAATTTGTATCTTGTTCTTTCCTTTATTCCTTCGTCACATTCAGCTGCTGCCGTTTTTTTTTTCTGTTTTCTTCAATATCTGTTCATTAGTTAATAATGATGTTTTAATTAACGCTGTAATGTGAGCAACAGTCACTGCAGGACATCACAGTACAATAGACGGAGAGAGAGAGAGAGAGAGAGAGAGAGAGAGGACGAGGGAAACACAGGGAGGGAGGGAGGGAGGGAGTGAAGGTCACAGCAGCTCAAGGGCACTCCGTGACATTTCCTGTCCCAATATGGAGGACGTCAGTTGGAACGAGGGATCAAAACAACTAGTCAGGTACATAAATATCTGGACATTGACAAAGTCTTTTTTTTTTTTTTTTGTCTACTGAAAATAAATAATGAATATCAGACTTTCAGCTTTAATGTGTATCTGCATGCAAATCAGGTGAACGGTGTAGGAATTACTGCACTTTATATATTATTTAAGGGACTAAAAGTAATTGGACAAACTAACAATCATACATTAAACAGTCATCTTTAATACTTGGTTGCAAATTGTTTGCAGTCACTGATTGCCTGAAGTCTGGAGCCCGTAGACCTCATCAGACTCTGGGTTCCTTCCCTGGTGATGATCTGCCAGGTCTTTACTGCAGCTGTCTTCACTTCCTGCTTGCTCTTGGGGTGTTTTGTCTTCAGTTTTATCTCTAACAAGTGAAATGCAGCTCACCTGGATTCAGGTCCGGTGACTGACTTTGGCCATTGCAGAACATTCCACTTCTTAGCCTTAAAAAAAGTCTTGGGTTGCTTTCAAAGTATGCTTTGGGTCATTGTCCATCTGCACTGTAAGTGTCGGGCAATGAGGTTTGAAGCATTTGGCTGAATCTGAGCAAAAATTTTAGCCTTATACACTTCTGAATTTTCGAGACTTACCAATGGTTACAGCTCATAGTAAATCCTCTGTATTTACTCTGGCGAAGTCTTCTCTTGATTGTTGACTTTGACACAGACATGCCTACCTTCTTGATCTGGCCAACTGCTGTGAAGTGGTTTTTCTTCACCAGGGTTAAAATTCTTCTGTCATCCACCACGGTTGTTTTCCGCGGTCTTCCGAGCTTTTTGGTGCTCCTGAGGTCAGCATTGTGTTCTTTCTTTTTGAGAATGTACCACATAATTGATCTATTGTTTTTGCAATCTCTCTGATGGGTTTGTTTTGATTTTTCAGCCTGATGATGGCTTGCTTCTCTGGCAGTGAGAGCTCTTTGGACTTCATATTGAGATTTAACAGCAACAGATTCCAAATGGAAATGTCACACCTGAAATTAACCCTAGACCTTTTATCGGCTTCCTTGTAAGTGAAATAATGAGGGAATAACACACACCTGGCTATGGAACAGCTGAGCAGCCAACTGTCCAATTATAAAAAAAAAAAAAAAAAAAGTGCTGTAATTCCTACACCGTTCACCCAATTAGGATGTAATTACCCTGAAATTAAAGCTGCACCTCACCTCACGGCAACATCAAACGCAATCCATCATCCAGTATGAGAAAAAGAGAGGAAATACAAGAGAGAGAAAGAGAGGAAATACAAGAGAGAGAAAGAGAGGAAAGGAACAAGGGAGAGCGAGTGGGGAGTGTAGTGAGCGAATGGAGAGTGTAGGGAGTGAGTGGAATGTGTAGTGAGCTAGTGTAAGGAGTGAGTGGACAGTGTAGGAAGGGAGTGTAGGGAGCGAGTGGAGAGCATAGTGAGCGAGTGTAAGGAGTGAGTGTAGTGTGTAGGGAGCGAGTGGAGAGTGTAGGGAGCGAGTGTAGGGAGCGAGTGGAGAGTGTAGGGAGCGAGTGGAGAGTGTAGGGAGTGAGTGGAATGTGTAGTGAGCTAGTGTAAGGAGTGAGTGGACAGTGTAGGAAGGGAGTGTAGGGAGCGAGTGGAGAGCATAGTGAGCGAGTGTAAGGAGTGAGTGTAGTGTGTAGGGAGCGAGTGGAGAGTGTAGGGAGCGAGTGTAGGGAGCGAGTGGAGAGTGTAGGGAGCGAGTGTAGAG
>CM040465.1:1465055-1471041 GCA_022758105.1 Pangasianodon gigas | reverse complement strand
GCGAGTGTAAGGAGTGAGTGTAGTGTGTAGGGAGCGAGTGTAGAGTGTAAGGAGTGAGTGTAGTGTGTAGGGAGCGAGTGGAGAGTATAGGGAGCGAGTGTATGGAGCGAGTGGAGAGTGTGGGGAGCGAGTGGAGAGTGTAGGGAGCGAGTGGAGAGTGTAGGGAGCGAGTGGAGAGTGTGGGGAGTGAGTGTAGAGTGTGGGGAGTGAGTGTAGTGTGTAGGGAGCGAGTGGAGAGTGTAGGGAGCGAGTGTAAGGAGCGAGTGGAGAGTGTAGGGAGCGAGTGGAGAGTGTGGGGAGTGAGTGTAGTGTGTAGGGAGCGAGTGTAGTGTGTAGGGAGCGAGTGTGTACTTGTAGAGGGGGATGTCAGGCTCCTTGCCCTCGGTGCGCAGGGTGAGGCAGCACTGCTGGAGCTGAGACTTTGGATCATTCCAGTCCTGATTCAGGATAAACTCCTGTAACACACACACACACACACACACACACACACAGATAAATAAATGGCAGGTGTGTGTTTGATACACACTCGTCCTCAGAGGACATCACGTCTCTAAAGACAGCTCCATTACTGCAGTGCACTCGGGGTGAAGGGAGGAGAGAGCACATGAATACAGACTCATAAGCTTTGTTCCACTAATGAGTGCGTCTCCATCATCCCTCCATCCCGTCTCGTCCTTTCATTCCTCCTCCAGTTACCTCTCCCACTCTTTCACTTCCCTTCATCCTTTCAACCTTTATTAACATGTCCTTCTTCCACTTTCTTTCTTTTCTGCCTCCTTACTTTCTTTCCTTCTTTCTGCTTTTCTTTTTCTTTCTTTTTTTCCCCCTTCTTTCTTTCGATTCATTTATTTTCTATTCAGTATTCTTTCGTGTTCTTTCCTTCTTCTCCATCTTCTTTTTGTTCTATTCATTCTGTTTTTTCTTTTCTCTTTATTAATTTGATTCTTTTGCTATTTCTATTTCTCAACTATCTTATTTCCTTTTCTTTTTCTTTCTTTTCCCATTTTATCTTTTCTTTTTGTTCATCATTTCTTAATTCATGTCTTCAATCATGACACATCATTTTAGTCTCTCTCTCATTTTCTTTGCTTGTTTTTTTGTCTCCCCATTTTTAAATCTTTTTCCCCTCGTATCCCTCCATCTCACTTCAGTCATCTCTGTCTCTTTCCTCTTCTCTAACGGCTTTTTTCTTTTTCTGTGTTATTTCTTTTCTGCCTCATTTAATCTGAAATGATCTGCAGCTCATTCCATCTCCAGCTTCTTCTCTCATCACTTTACACCTTTTCGCCCCTCTAATCTCTCCATCATTCCACCGTCTCGCTCTCATCCCATCTCCTGTTGTCTCTCCTGCTCCTCCTCTTCTCTCCATTCTCACTGCTTTATTCCTCCTTCACCACGTACTTATCTCTTATCCAATCGTTTCTGCTTATTTCCATATCTCCACTTCACTATCCAGCTTCATCTCTCCATCTTTATCTTGGTTCTGTCCTCTTACTCCTCCTCGAGTTGCATTTCTTCCTTTTAATACATTTTCATGATAGTTTTTATTTAATAATTGCTTTACTAAATTTGTCCCTTATTCGTTTTTCCTTCTTTCTTTTCCCCTCTTATCAATCATTCCATCCTGACCTTCCCCCCCTTTTTTCTTTTTTCCTTCCCATACATCTCCAAACCCTCCATCTCTCCCTCAATTCGACCCCTCCATCTCTCCAATCCTTTCATCTCTCAAATCCCTCTATCTCTCCAACTCCTGCATCTTACGAATCTCTCCATCTCTCCTACTCCTCTAATCCCTCCATCTCTTCAAACCCTCCATACATCAAGCCCTCCATCTTTCTAATACCAGCATTTCTCAAACCTCTTCATCTCTCTGATCCCACCATCTCCCTCACTTTAACCCCTCCAACTATCTGAACCCTCCATCTCTTCAATCCCACCATAAAACACCAATCCCTCCATCTCTCCAACTCTCCATTTCCTCGTCACTTCAACTCCTCCATCTCTCCAAACCCACCATCTCTTTTATCCCATCATTTCCCCCAAACACTCCATCTAGCCAACAGTTCCACCTCTCCAATCCCTCCATCTTTCCAATCCCAACATCTCTTCCTCACTTCTTCCCCTGTCTGATCTTTTCATCTCTCCTACTCCAGCTGTCCCTCCTACTTCAACCCCTCCATTTCACCAATCCCTCCATTTCTCAAAACTCTCCATCCTTCTAATCCCTCCAATCCCTCCATATCTCTAAATCACTTCAATCCCACCATCTCTCCAATCTTTTCATCTCTCAAATCCCTCCATGTCTCCAAACCCCTGCATCTCACAAACCACTCCATCTCTTCTACACCTTTAATCCCTCCATATCTCAACCCCTCCATCTTTCCAATCCCTGCATTTCTTGAACCTCTCCATCCTTCCAATGCCACCATCCTTCCCTCACTTCAACCCCTTCATCTCTCCAACCCCAGCATTTCTCCTATTCCTCCAATCCCTCCATCTCTCCAAACCCTCTATCTGTCCAACCCCCCTCTCTCACTGACTTCAACTCATCCATCTCTCCAAACCCACCATCTCTGTCAACCCTCCATCTTTCCAAATCAGCTGTCCCTCCTACTTCAACCCCACCATCTCTTCAATCCCCCCATCTCTCCCTCACTTCAACCCCTCCATCTCTCCAAAACCAACCATCTTCACCCTCTACATTTGTCAAACCTCTCCATTTCCGCAATCTGTTCATCGCTGCAGCCCCCTCTCAGTCTCAGTTCTCCAACACTCACTCTTTTTTTCATGATTTTTATTTATTATTCATCTTTTCATTCTCAGCTCAGTTTGAAATAACTTTCGTTAGGTCACACCATCCCCACTTCACTTTTCTGTCTTTCTTCTCCCTATACACTCCTAATACTTGTTGCAACCTTCACACACACTGCCCTTTGTCCTTCATTCCTACTTTCTTTCCGGCCCCCAGTGTGTTCTCATTGTTCGAGAGGAAGTTGTCAAGTTTTCACGATGGATGGACACCGCTGACCTTCTTTTTTCCATCTCTTCCCCCCATTAGTGGAGGAGGGAAAAAGAATAAAGTCTTTCTTTTTCCTGAAGGAGAAGTGGACACATCTTTTTCTCCCTGTCGTTTTTTCTCATAAATGGAAATCGGGGTCATGGCGATGTCGCTCTGAACTTCCGTCCTTCTCTCTCCAGAGACGTTCGACAGACAAGCAATTAGCATGGACTAGCAAGAAAGCGTGTGTGTGTGTGTGTGTGTGTGTGTGTGTGTGTGTGTAAATCCAGGCCAGGCTAAAAAAAGGGAAAGGAAAGGAACCTGTTCTAACTGTTCTCTAGATCACATAAGTGTCTTCTCCACCCACCTCGCAATAAGAAAGTAGCACAGTTAGTGTACTATTTTGACTAGTGATACACTAAAATTGAAATTCTTAGCCAAGAGTCAAAACCAAAGAAGTGCTAGATTTTTTTGAATGAAGTTGAATTTGTAACCGCAAATTGCAGGTACCTGTACTAGGCTCAAGGTGACTAAAAAGCCCAATCATGAGTAACACTATTAAACATCCTGCATCGTTAAACGTTCTGCAGAGCTTGTGTTTGACCAATCAGCATCAGTCACAGGCCAAGCTCCACCCTAATCTTTCCACATTCACAGAAATGTACAGACTCTGGATCAGGAGCTGAAAAGGTTCCTGTAACTATGGGCAAGTAAATACATAACTAGTTTCTTCCTAGCTTCCTGAAGAAGGTTCCTGTGGTGGAAACACACCTCTTGACGGCGGCTTAGCCAGCTAGCTAGCTACATATAATGACATATGAGACTTTGATGTAGTGCTAGAGCGCTCACATTTAGCTAGGTATGTATTATTATTGTAGATTAATAACCCACATAATTTATGTTCATAAGAGCAAGATAAAAACAATATCAGCATGTTTGGGAGAGAGGGGGAAGTAGTATTCCTATTTCACATAATGAATGGAACACTCACTAATGAGAATTTGTCTCTGTATCTGTCTGTTTTTTGCAGACGGACAGGAACGTACCTTTAATCTCGGGAAGAAGCAGACGTTCATGAACGTGTGAACATATTCAAGGTCTTTGTCTATGTAAAGTGCTGCAATGAAAGCTGAAAAAAAAGAAGAAAAGGTCATAATTGTTTATGATTTTATATCATTATCTCATTTTATCATTGCTGAAATAAAGACGGTTAGTACAATATCAATAAACCATTTAAGGATATCCTTTTCTTATAGTCTGGGACTGGGTAGAATTACTCAGAGACCTCTCAAGTGGCGCATCAGAAAAGTATTCGCTATGACTCCATGATGGAGAGAGCTGGACAGTGGGTGGAAATTGTAAGCTGACCAAATTGGGAGAAAATAAGAGTCTTGGTCTGTCATTCAGAAACTCCATCCAAGTTGCCTGGGGTCTTCTTACTCTTGCTCTTCAGAGTCTTAGTCTTGGATTTACTCAGGGCTTAGAACTTAGTATGGGTCTCAGGATCCAGTAACAGGATCCAGTTCAAGACACAGAGTTGGGCTTATTGTTACCGAGAACTTTCTCGTTACCTGTCCTGTTACTCGGAGTTCTGGTCTGGGTCTCGTTACTTAGAGCTTGGTCTGGGTCTGGTTACTCAGAGGTCTGGTCTGGGTCTCATTACTCAGAGGTCTGGTCTGGGTCTCATTACTCAGAGGTCTGGATTGGGTGTCATTACGCAGAGCTTGGTCTGGATATTGCTGCTCAGAGATCTGCTCTGGTACTCATTACTGAGAGCTTTGTCTGGGTGTCATTACTCAGAACTTTGGCCTGGGTTTCACTACTCAGAGCTGTAGTCTGGGTGTCATTAATCTTTGGCCATGGTCTTGTTACTCAGAACTTTGGCCTGGGTCCCATTACTCTTTGGTCTGGGTCCCATTACTCTTTGGTCTGGGTCTCATTACTCAGAGCTTTGGTCTTGTTCACATTGATCGTTGGTCTGGGTCTAATTACTCCGAGTTGTAGACTAGCTGTCATTAAGCTTTGGCCTGGGTCTTGTTATGATTTAACCTGGGTCTCCTTACTCTTTGGTCTGGGTTTCATTACTCCAGGTTGTAGTCTGGATCTCATTGCTCTTTGGTCTGGGTCTTGTTACTCAGTCCTGGTCTGAGTATTGTTACTCAGAGCTTTAGCCTGGTTCTTGTTACTTATATTTTTGATCCAGGTCTCTATTTTGGTTTGACTCTAGGTCCAGTTTTTATCAGTTTTGGTGATGGATTACGATGTCCTACAACATCCCAGTCTTTCTCAGTATAATGAAGGTGATTATCACCAATTCAGCCTGTACACAGCTTTATAAAGACCAGAATCAGGATTCTTTGTGAAATTGTTTTCAGAATGTTACTAGGCTTGCTATGGGTCTAAGTCAGTCTTAATATTTCCTCTCTCGCGGTTACTTTTCCTTGCTTTCCTTCTAGGAATCGTTCTGTAATTCTGTTCCATTTCTCTCCATTTTCCTCTTTTTCTTTCCTTTCACTGTCTCTCTTTCTCTCACCTTCCTATTCCCTCCCTTCACAAAAGTGATAAAGTGTATTTGTCACTTCGGTCAGGTCCATATGCCTCTCTCTCTCTCTCTCTGCTTTCTCCACCATTTTTTTTTCTCTGAAATCTCTCCACTTGCTGAAATATTCAGGTCATGTGTGAGAGGAGAGACTTCGTCATCATTCATCGCTCTGTCGCTCCAGGCCACACACACACACACACATACACACACACAACACAGTGGCTGCTGGGACACACACCACAGACACACCACACAAACCATACACACACACACACACACACACACAGAGTCTTTTCTGGATCTGACTGATTTCTCTGCTGGTCCCAGGTGACTTACGGGTTATCATGAAGGGTGTGTGTGTGTGTGTGTGTGTGTGTGAGAGAGAGAGAGAGACAGACACAGAGGGAGAAGGACTGTTTAAGAGATGAAAGTGTCTAAAGATTCAG
>CM040465.1:1457555-1462555 GCA_022758105.1 Pangasianodon gigas | reverse complement strand
CTTTCTGTTTATTTACTTCAGTTATATGTGAATATTATGAGTAGTATGCGGTTTGGGACGTAGCCCATGGAGAGAAACACGCACAATCTGTTTCCTTCTCCATTAATCGCATCATGTGTCGAGCCGCACCATGAATGTTGCTCCTCAGACACGCTGAATAAATGAATAACACATAAAAAAAATTAGTTGCACTACATTATAAAGCCTCTAAAATGTCACGATCCACATTTAGGCAAAATGAAAACTCCGAAATCGGGAATCTCGACCATACGGAACGTAATGCCAGACTCCTGTCGCATGGCGCTAACAATGCTTCAAAAGACAGCGTTTTAATTGGGTCGGGGTTGGTGATGTCGCGCTCTTTTTGTCCTTGTTTTGCCTGCGAAAGAATTCCCCGTCTTCCTCCTTGACGAGGCGTCCTTAATTAACGGCGACAATCCAAATGCCAGCTGTCACATCATTACGGCTAATGACATTTTGCTTGTTAATGACACGGGCTTCGGGTTCAGAAGGAGCAGATGCTCTCGACAGTTGCATTTATAAACTTGGAGAGATGTTTACTGAGGTTTTTTTTTTTTTACTCGTGAAAATGAAGGAGCGTAACAGCAATTCGGGGTGATACTGTTCGAAAACTTACGGAGGAGCACGACTGTGACAGACGCAGATCTAAAAGTTGATATATACAACTGGTGCATAAACTACTATGTATAGTACGTTAATTATTACTGCAGCGAAGAGGATTTAATTACATTTGTGTCAAATGGATCGTTATGTTACGGAGAAACTGGAAATTTCTTAGGTTTCATTTAAAACGTAACACTTACGATGTAAGCAGTTTGATGTTTCCTCAGTTCCCCGCTTACAATTTTAGTTCCTACCTGAAGTTAGTTCCCATTTACTGAAGAAAAACTTATAACCGTGGTTTCATCGTATCCTGTCATATACAACTTTTAATTAAAGGTCTAAAGAGACATTACGAAGAAAAACAAAGCTTGGAAGGAAGTAGAAGGGTAGAAGGAAGGAAGCAGCGATCGTTCGAGTGAGTACAATTTGCTTTGATACTCGAATATGAGAATGAAGCTACTAGAAACAATTTTACTGTAGTATTTCATTTACGTAGAAGCTACTTCTAGCTACTATCTTTCTCATCCTGAGTGAAGAACCGAGAAACGTCGGAGCGCCACAGGATTGGTCAGAGGAATCGTTCAAGCCGATGATTTCGACGTTGCATCATCACTGAAATCGTGGCTCACGACCTGGTGTATTGGAGAGGAGAAAATCTGAGCTACACCACTGGCCCCTCCACCAAGGGGAAGTGGATGAGGATGGATTAAAAATGGGGTTTGGAACACAGCCAGGGTGAGGTGCATATTTAGCCGCTTGGTTCAAGCAAAATGTGCAAAAGTATAAAAATTCCTCTTCTTTTCTCTCTGCCCATCTCTTTCTCTCTCTCTAAGCACTCTCTCTCTTTCTCGCTAAGCTCTGGCAGTTCATCCAGAAGGAAACACAAAGTAGGACATCACACAAACAAGAACACACACACACACATAGGTGCACGCACACACGCGCTCACGCGCACACACACAGAATTTTCTGTATGATCTCATTTTTTGATCTTTGATTTCTTAAATCCTAATTTTAATCATTTCAGAACTTTCTACCTTCATTTGAGAGAGAGAGACACAGAGAGAGAAACAGACAGAGAGCGAGAGTGATACAGCAAGAGAGAGAAACAGACAGAAAGAAACAAACGGGGAAAACCAGACAGAAGGTGAGACAGAGAGAGAGAGAGAGAGAGAGAGAGATTTTAAGATTTAATTCATCTTTATTTTACCACTTTAACATGTCATTAATCCCAGGTTACTTTACAGTTGCGAGGAAAACGTTTTCAACATTCCTAAATTCAGAACTAAATTTTCATCTTCATCAATCTGACAGAGAACACCCCCCACACATCACAAAACCCTTTTACATTATTCGCAAGCTTGTGATACATAAATTCCACCTTTAATCACCCTGCAATCATTCCACTTAGCATTGGCATAGGATTGGTGCAGCTTCTTTCTGGTTTTCCAGATCACTAACTTAGCTGCTCCGACCAGAAACATGCCATTTTTCAAACTGGAATCCTATATTTAACTCCTGCAATAAAAGTTCTTTTAGAAAAGTCTTAACCAAACCCTTTGAAGCATCTATTTAAAAAAAACACACAAACAAACCTCCCAGTGTCTCACACTGTAGAAACAAATGTTCTACAGTTTCTGATTGGCCACAAAACCTGCACTGTCCTGTTACAGCTGGATTTAGGTGAGCCACATGTCTGTCTGTAGCTACTACCCTGTGAATAATCCTCTAATGCAGATCAGAGCTTTGCTTCTCTATAGGAGGCTTCTACATGGACCTCCACCTGTCCCTCAGAGAAAGATTCGGCCCAAACAGTTCCAGCCACTCCGACCATCAGTCGCTTTTCAAGGAGCCATAGTGTGTTACCTTCACACAGGTGTGGTATGGTCGCTTTTTTCAGACTGTTTGAAAGTTGCCCAATTCTGGGACATGGAGATACACAACTGTCCTCGTCCTGTTCCTCAAACCCAGCTGGGAAGACCTTCAAAACTGGAGGTGCTACTTGTCCTTCCTTTCCCTGTAGACATCCCCTTTGTGCCAGTTGTCGTAGGTTCTGTGTAGAACCATCCGGTTCACCTCCAGCAGCTTTGTTGCCAAATCGGAGGACTGTAAACCCGTCACCTCCCTGAAGGCTTCAGCAGACTTCCTTCCACCCACTGATGTCCATGCAGTAGCCGAGTTTTCTGCACCCCTTCCCTCACAGACATGCTTGTGTGCTTGCAGAAGAAAGCATTCTCGTTTGGATTATTGGGTTATGGAGAAGTTGTTCTTCTGTTTCCCATGCTCCAGGGGTTTCCACAGAGCTTTGTACTTTAAAAACTGTTTTCCATGACTCTAGCAAAGTCTCTTGCTCTTTGTAAAATAGCATTAGCTACTCAAGTCCATGGCAGTTCTCTTCTGTACAAGAGTATTTCTGCTGCTTGCAACCTGAAAGCTCGAACACGCTTTCTGATACCCACTAAACCTTGTCCCCTTCCTCGATTAGCAAGTACAGTGCTGCAGCTTGAGTCCAGAAGAATTGTACTGCTTCCTTCTGAAAGCTTTTTAACAACCCCTCTAGTGGTTACAGTACCATCAGTTTGGGCCACAGTGTGAAGGCAGCCAGGTCGTTCATCACCAGCACCCTCCCCCCTGTACGACAGCTGTGGTAACAGCCAAGTCTATTTAGACAATTGAGCTGACACCTTCTCCTTCTGCTTTCCCAACTCCTCTGCTCAAACACATGACTTCCTAACTGCACACCTCTATTTCCCAAACTAATCCCCCTGGAAGTTCAGGACTCAAACCCCTGCTACTGACCAATCAGATATCCCTCACACTTGCTCCAGTTCACCCTCGCTGAAAATGCTTTCTCATATACTTAAGACTATTCTTGAGCATTGGGTACATTGGGTTATTAAAGCTGTGACATCATCAGCATAGGCTGATAATGAGAAATGTGCCCCAGGTGGGCTTTTTTGCTATGGGTACTCCTATAAGATCTTTCCTACGTTTGCACAGTAAAGGTTCGATTGCAATGCTATACAGCTGGCTTGATAAAGGACAGCCCTGTCTGATCCCTCTAGTCACTGGAATCGGATAGCCCTGTCTGATCCCTCTAGTCACTGGAATCGGATAGCCCTGTCTGATACCTCTAGTCACTGGAATCGGATAGCCCTGTCTGATACCTCTACTCACTGGAATCAGGCAGCCCTGTCTGATCCCTCTAGTCACTGGAATCGGATAGCCCTGTCTGATACCTCTAGTCACTGGAATCAGGCAGCCCTGTCTGATCCCTCTAGTCACTGGAATCGGCACACTTAGACCCTGCTGACCTTTACCATTACACACACTTCAGAATATAGCAGTCTGATCCAGGATAGAAAGTGTTCTCCGCACCCAAATGCTCTTAGAGTCTTATAAAGGTACTGATGATCAACCCTATCAAACGCTTTCTCTTGATTTGTTGATAGAATACCCAAATTCTCTTTGTTCATCTTGCTTATGTCGACTATGTCTCTTAATAAAAACAGGTTGTCCATTATTGTTCTATTGGGTATACAATATGTTTGCTCTGTGTGAATTATTGTATCTAAACACTGTTTAAACCTATTAGCCAGACATTTTGATAATATTTTATAATCAGAATGCTAGAAGATGTCTGGTCTCCAGTTCTTTAACAGTCCCAGGTCACCCTTCTTTGGCAGAAGGGACAGGATAGCTTGAAGACATCTGATGGGTAATAATTCATTCTTAAAATATTTATAAAAGACTCCTCTCAATATTGTGCAGAAATTCTGGTAAAACTCTGCTGGTAATCCAACTATTCCAGTGGACAGCTGCTTCTCTGCTTCTGTAAGCTCGTCTAATGTAATGGTGGAGTCCAGTTCTCGTCTCTGTGCAGATTCTAAGCGTGAAAGATCTTGGAACAGTTCTGTCACGCTTTCACTTTTACAGCCTTCAGCACTATTATGGTCTGTATAAAAGTCTCTGGCCAACTGTCTCATCTCAGCTGGATCAGATGTTAAAATCCCATTCGGGTGACGCAAGCACGTTCTAAACGAAATGAAAAGGCAGTAGGAGCATCCATGTCTTGAACTGAGTAAATCTTTGCCTTTATTAATGCACCCTTCACCTGTTCTTTCAAAGGAGATCCAAGCTCTTGTTTTTTCTCTGTCAGCACCTCATTTAATCCGACACTGTTTTTATCTGCTGCTTCTTCTTCCTGATATCTACTCTTTCTGAAAAAAGAGAACAGTGACCCATGCTCTGCTGTTAGAGCCATGGCTAAACAAACATCATTCCTTCGCCATCACTGTCCGTGTGTTTGTCTCCTGTAAAAAGGTTATCCTGATTTCCTTTACTCTGACAGCGTCTCCCTTTTATTCTGACTCCTG
>CM040465.1:1436427-1450647 GCA_022758105.1 Pangasianodon gigas | reverse complement strand
CTCCCACACAATACCACAGCCTCTCATATGATCCCACAGCCTCCCATACGATTCCACAGCCTCCCATATGAGCCCACATACTTCCACACAATCCCAAATACTTCCACACAATCCCACATACTCCCACATAGTCCCACACGATCCCACAGCCTCCCATACAACCCCACAGTCTCCCAAACAATCCCATAAATTCCTAAGTCATCTCAATGATTTTAATATAATCTTATATAATCCCACATAATTCTACTGACTTCCATGTAATCCCATTGACTCCCATTTCCAGCTCAGACTATTGTTGGACATTTTTATTCCTCTCCTTATTTGGTTGGAACTCACTGTATTATTTCCTTTTTCCATTCTGTCTCATTAATGCACTTCCTGGCTCTTTCCTCGGTCACATTCCTTCCTAAACATCCTCGTTCATTCGCTGACATCAGCAGAGAAAGACGAGTGAAATAGAGGGGGAGAGAGGGGGTTCTGTCTATCATCTCAACATCCCATCTGTTTTACTACCCGTAAGCATTTTTTTTGAGAGACGAACACAGATGCTAATCGTATGCTCCAATTCAGACGTGACCTCATTTCCTGTCAAATCAACATCCCTGTTCTAAAATAGACATAACTGTTAAACCCTATATCTGTCTATCTTTATTCCCCTGTCTGTTTGCTCTGTCAGTGTCTGTACTTCATACAGCAGTTCCCCTGATAACATCTGTCTATCCATACATCCTGTCTGTCTATTACTATACATTTATCTGTCTGTCTACCCATGTGTCTTATCTGTCTACATATCTGTCTGTCTGTCTGCCCATCCTCCTGTCTACAGCTGGCAGAAAGCATCTCTGAACAGAGGAGAATCTGATTTTTGCTCCTACCAATAGCCGCAATGTCCGTCCATCTGTCCATCTGTCCATCTATTTGTGTCAGTCTCTCCATCCACCTGTCTGTCTATCCAACCACATGTCCGTCAGTCTGTCCATCCACCTGTCTGTCCATCTGTCCATCTATTTGTGTCAGTCTGTCCACCTGTCAGTCTGTCCAACCACATGTCTGTATGTCTGTCCATCTGTCCATCTATTTGTGTCAGTCTGTCCGTCCACCTGTCTGTCTGCCCATTCATATTTCTGTCTGCTGTCTACACCTGTCTGTCTGTCTGTCTGTAATGTTAAATAAACATCTCCTCACAAAATAACAAGAATTAGATGCTTTTTTTTAAACTGTTTGTGTGGTGTCTGCCTTGTAAGTCCCCTAAAACGAGCTGTTACTATAGAAACAATAACTTATCAGAACGAGCTGCTGTTATAGAAAACTAATCAACACCTTCTGACAAATCACAGTCCAGTATTCAACAGCGCTGTGGTCTAATCTTCTATAAATAGATCCATAATCTATTAATGTAACTCAAACTTGCAGGTTCACGGGCCAAGAAAGTGTCAGGGTGATATCTTAATTTATACTAGTGTGTGTGTGTGTGTGTGTGTGTGTGTGTGTACAGACGGGAGAGGGGAATTTAAATTACAATAGAAGACATATTAATCAACAATTTAATAATTTCCGTGGGAGGTCAAATTTATTTATTTATTTATTTGCACTCAGACACAATATTGCTTGTCTGTCCTTGTGTGTGTGTGTGTGTGTGTGTGTGTGTGTGTGTGTGTGTGTGTGTGTGGCGTTTTAGATGATACGAGTCTCCCCTGGGATTTAGATGTTAAGAAATCAATACCAGTAATGAATGTCCCTCTGTCTCCCACACACACACACACACACACACACACAAAGCAATAAAGCATAAAGTAATAAATCAAAAGCAAAGCAGGAGCTGTGGAACTGACACCAGCTGAGGGCTGATGTTAAATTCTTAACATCTCAAATTCTTAAAACGCTGCCAGCATTTTATCATTGTTTATCTTAAACACTGACTACAACAGCTAACACTCTAAAGCTAGCCAGAGTTAGCCACTGCCGCAAGCGAGATAATACTGCCTGCTAACTAGCACCAGCTAGCTAAAGTTGAAATCAAGTACGTTTTCAAAGTAAACTAATTAACATCCCTGGATGTTAACCTAAACCTAACAAACTAACCCTAATTAACTAGCACCTAAAGTAAAGCTAGCTGTGGTAGCAAAGAACTTAATAAATAATGCTAACGATCTAAGTTAGCAAAATAACTCTATGCAAATAGAGTTATATATAAAACTCTATACTATACACTAGCTAATTACCCAATTTTATAACTACAGTGTGTTCTTGACTCAAGGACCTAGTTGACTAAGTAGCTAACTAATTAACACTAACTAGTTATATAGCTCAAAGCAGTTATGACATAGCATGAGCTGAACAAAATACAAAGCTAACACTCGCTAGTGAGCCACACACACACACACACACACACACACACACATCAGTTAGCTAAATGTATCCATGAAAACTCTGGAGATCTAAAAAAACAGAGGTTTTAGTAGTAAATGAGAAATGACAGCAATATGGAATGTGATAAATGTCACAGCGTGGAGTAAGTGTGTGTGTGTGTGTTTACACTGTATGTGTGTGTGTGTATGCGTGTGTGTGTGTATGCGTTTTGAATAAATGTGCGTGTATATATTTAAATAAGTGTGCTTGTGAGTATGTTAAATGTGTATGCATGTGTTTGTGTGTGTTTGTGTGTGTGTACATTAAAGACATCTGTGTGTATGTTGAGTGTATGTATGAGCTTGTGTGTACATTAAACTGTGTGTGTGTGTGTGTGTTAAATAAGTGTGTATGTATTTTGAATCGGTGTGAGTGTATGTCTAAATAAGTGTGCTTGTGTGTATGTTAATTATGTGTGTGTGCTTGTGTGTGTGTGTGCTTGTGTGTATGTTAAACTGTGTGTGCGTGTGTTAAATAAGTATGTATTTTGAGTAGGTCTGTGTATATGTTTAAATAAGTGTGTTTGTGTGTATGTTAAATTGTGTGTAGGGCTGTTGAGTACGTGTGTGTGTGTGTTGAGTGTGTGTGTGCGTGTGTTGAGTGTGTGTGTGTTAAATAGGTATGTATTTTCAGTAGGTGTGTGTATGTGTTTAAATGAGTGTGCATGTGTGTATGTTAAATATGGATGCACGTATGTGTTGAGTGTGTGTGTGTGTGTGTACATTAAATACATCTGTGTGTATGCTGAGTCTGTATTTATGCTCAGTATGTGTGTGTGTATGCACGTTAAATAATATGTGCTTCTGTGTATGTTAAATTATGTGTGTATATGTGTGTTGAGTAAGTGTGTGTGTGTGTGTGTGTGTGTGCATACACACCTATAAGAGCCTCGAAGCAGTTAGCCATGGCGTGTCTGAGATCAGACTCTCGGCACAGATCCGGGCCGTGAGCGTATAGCATGAAGCGGTCCAGCTCCAGTTTCTGCAGGAAATAACACACACTAGCGTTAGCGTTAGCATTAGCATTAGCAATAGCGTTAGCGTCTGGCCATACAACCTTTTGATTTTTAACCTAAGCATTTACATTAAAATCGAGTAGCTAAAAAGTAAGTAAGCAAGTGATCAAGATGGCAAAAGGGAAAGACGCAAGGAAACAATTTAGTAGGATTAGCAAGTATGAAAGTGAGCAAGTATGCATGTATCTTAGTGGCCAAAAAGAGTAGGCAAATACCAAGGAATGCAGCTAAACATGCAAGTATGAAAGTACACACATATATATAAAAGTAAGCAAGTAGGAGAGTGAGCAAGTATGCATGGATTTTAGTGATTAAGAAGGCAAGTAGGCAAGTAGGCTAGAAACGGAGCTAAACAGGTAAATAAGCAAGTATGAAAGTACACATACAGTATATGAAAATAAGTGAGTAGCCCGAATAGTTAAGTATAAAAGTAGGTAAGTACACATGTACGATAGTGTCATAGCTGTAAAGATGGTAAAGAATGTGAGTAGACAAATAACTAGGAAAGTAGCTAAGCAATTAAAAAAGCAAGTATCAAAGTACACATATAAGAAAGTAAGCAAGTAGGCGAGTAGCCAAGTATGCAAGTGGCTAAACAGACAGATAAGCAAGTATGCAAGTAGGCAAGTACACAGCACTCGAATAGAAAAAGCTACATACACATTGCTACATAACACGCAGGTGGAAAGTTCATGGACGCACAACTCATCATCTCTGAACTGATTTCACAACACACTCTTAGACTAATGATAAGGAAGGTAAGAAAAAAGAAAAAAAAAAAAAAAAAAAAAAAGTTGCAGGACGACCTGAAAGCAGCTGGAACATCAGCTACACAGTGAACGATAAGCAACGAACTGCGCGGCAATCACCTCCGTTCCTACGCCTCATGCTAAACTCTGAAGAAATGTGCGTCTAAAAGCATTTAGATAAATCAGAACTCTTCTGGGACAATATACTCTGAAACAAAAATGGCACACTCATGTCTGGAGAAAGTAGGTTTGTGCGTAAGACTCCAAGAACACCATAGCCACGGTGAAGCACGGTGGTGGGAGCATCATGATATAAAGCTGCTTCTCTGCAAAGCATTCACACACAACTGAGTAGCTAAGTAGGCAAGCAAGTAAAGATATGAGTTTATAAGTATGAATGTAGTTATGTAACGAGTGGCAAGTTGGTAAAGAAGTATGAAAATAAACAAGTAGTGCAAACTAAGTAGTATGAAAGTACACAAGTATGAATGAAGTACGCATGTAGCCAAGTGTGAAAGTGTTGTGTTCCTGATTCACACAATGGAAATATAGTGTGTGTGTGTGTTTGTGTGTGTGTTTGAGTGAAGGGGGTTAACCAGGGAACACACACACACACACACACACACACACCCCCCACCACCAGTTAGCGCTAGCCTCCACACACGCCTGCGTGATTTGTTTTCCTTTTGCATTCCCGTGTGCATCTTTAATCACATTTTTCAAAACATCGATTCATCTCCTTCATCTTTCCCGTAAAGCCGCTTTGTTGTTTCCCTGCACTACCGCTTCAATTCACAGCTTCTTTGCTCTACGTGATGGATCGGCGTGTTTATTAGATACAGCAAAAAAAACAAAAAAAAAACATTAAAGGTGGGAAAAAAATGTGAAAATGAAAACAAAACAAAGTCAACAGCAGGGAAAAGAAATGCAGAGAAATAAATAAATGTGAACCCTACGGGGAAGAGCGTCGACTTCACAGAGGATTACGAGGATGTCTTCCACAGATGATTTTTTTTAAGGGAGATAATTACAAGTGTTCTTGAGCGTACAGAAGTAAACAACTCAAAACAAGAGAATTGGAACAAGGCCAAAATAAATTTAAAAAAAAGACACAAGGTTTATGCAAATTAAAAAAAAAAAAAAAAAACACACACACACACTTAATTCTGAAAACTTTTCTCTGATGAGTGAACTGCAGCCAGATGGAGAAGATTAAAAAGTTTATCTTTTTTTTTTCCTTGCTAGCGAATAGGAACGAGGCCAGACGTGACGTCCAGCGGAACACGCTTAAGTGGAGAAACGTTTCTTTGCGAGGTAATGAACTGGAACAAGACCAAAGAACATGAGAAAACATCAACATCTTCAACAGCAAACTTTAAAGAAAGAAATAAAAAGAAAAAAGATGTACAGAATCTTATTTGCTAGCTACTGAGGTCACTTCATGCACTTCTTTTTTTTTTTTTCTTCGTAAGTATTTATTTGTTTTAGAGATCGTTATAGACGATCTACAAGAAAGATATTTTTGCTTTTTGCTGCCCAGTGAACTTCAAAAAGTGTTTCATAAAAAAAAAAAAAAAAAAAAAGGAGACACAACCGAATATAAAGTCGTTTTTTTTTGCTTGGCCTAAAATACGCCAGGGTTGGCGTTTGGCAAAACACTTTTAAATCCCGACGCCTCAAATGTCACTATTCAGATGTGAGAAAACCTAAAGCTGCAGCTTTACCTCTGACACTGGAGACTCCTTCCATGTTATAATGTTAAACAACTAAACGTCTCCTCACGAAATATCAGCGATTATTTGTTAATCTGTTTATTATTAACGGAACGTTATCTGCGTGTCTGTGAATGAGCTGTTACTATAGAAACGATCACTTTTTCCCCTCAAATTTCATATGAATAAATAAAATAAAATGAATTTCAGTAAATTATAAATTATAAATTTAAAAAATCTGCTAGGTAGAGAATTGGGACAGCGATACTAGGAACATCAGCGAGAAAACGCTACCATAAAACAAACAAACAAACAAAAATAGACACAAGCAGAAATAAACCAGTAAACTAATAAATAAATATATAAACAGAAAACCAACTCAAAAAAACTAATAAATACGCAAACAGAAACTAATAAATAAATAAATAAATAAATACACAAGCAGAAAATAATAAACTAATAAATGAATGAATTATAAATAAATAAATAAATAAATAAACAAATAAATACACAAGCAGAAAATAATAAACAAATAAATGAATGAATTAACCACAACTGGTATAAATAAATAAATAAATAAAGCAGAAAATAATAAACAAATAAATGAATGAATTAACCACAACTGGTATAAATGAATAAATAAATAAATAAATAAATAAATAAATAGCAAGATTAGTGGTAAATTTTTTTTTTTTTAAGATGAGTGAAATACAGCTCATGTAAAAATGCAACAAAAAAAATTAGAGTTATGCTTTAATTAATTTAAAACCCATTTAATTGTGAATTTTTTTTTTTTTTTTGGCTAACTAGGAAATGTAAAAACGATGAGGCGTGATCATACAGATTTTGTCTTTGGGCGAAACCCACTGTTGGCGCGTCGTCGTGAAGGAAAGCGAAAGTTGTAATTGCTTTTTTCTCCCTCGTGTTACGGAATGATTACGGCTGCTCAATATGGAGGAGAAAGAAAGTGGGCAGAGGAACCGAGGGGGGAAAACAGAGCGAGGTTTTAATTCCTCATGGGGGAATCGTACATTATCTCTGCAATAATCTCAGCTTTAATTACACACACAGTCAGACGGAGAGCGGAGAGCGGAGAGAGAACGGCAGGCCGAGCGCCTCACCCTGACAGAACTGAACAGCAAACACAATTACAAATCATTAAAATAATAACAATAATAGTAATAATAATAATAATAATTAGCACAAAATGAGATCCTTGCAGCAGTGGAAGCTTCGAGCTGGTCTGCAGTTGCATTTTGTTTACTGTTTATTCGTTAATATTAAGTTGTTACCACGGATACACGGACCTGACAGACATCACATAGCATGCTAACTACATCTCATTTATTAGCTAGTTCTAGTCTATATACATATGAATAAATCAGTAAATAATATTAGGTGTTGCTCACCTTAGCCAGCATGGCGAGGTGCTGATTCTGAACGATGGCAGTGCGATACGTAGCTAATCCTCCTTCCTCCAGATTGGGGAACAGGTAGTACAGGTGAACGCTGGAGAACACACCACAACACACATCAGATCCAAGTTAAATCCAATATAAATATTTCATGACAATGTGAGAAAACAGTTCTGTCACAAATGCTAGCGATCATCGCTAAGCTCTTTTTTTTTTTTTTTAACCAAAACGTCGGCCATTTTGAAGTCCCTATGAAATGTCTTGAGAGCCGTGATTTGATTCCGTACCTCGACGTCCTTCCTTTAGTCAGACTGATGGCATGTTGAAGTGCTTTACACACAGTGCTCAACAAGAACAGAGCACAAAAAAGCTGTTAGTACGTGTTCGTCACATGTTCGCTGGTCAGAAAGATGGTGGAAGATTAAACACAGGGAGACTCCCTACGCAACAGGGAAGGAGATGTGGTGCGTGTTAGCCGTCTGACTAACGTCGTAAGCTCAACAGTGGGCAGTATTTTGAGGGAAACCCACCTGGCTGCGTTAGCTGGTTTGCTAAGCTACTCCTGAGTTAGTGTAGAGTTAGCAGGAGGTGTAGCGTACACTCTGGAACGCTATCAGTCAAGCCCTTTGATACACTTGCTCCCTGATTTTTACCCATAATTCACTGCAAATGATACATGAGATGAGTGAAGTCTAAGGTTAAAGCTCTGTTATTTGGAGCACAGAGCTAGAGGTCACACGTGTTTCCGTGTCTGTGTGTGTATGACGTGTTGCTCTGGTTTAATAATAGCGTCTGTAATTAGAGAGTCTGTGCTATTGGACGTCTCTGGTCGGTTAATTACCGGTTGTCATGGAGACTTTCAATCTTTAAACGGAGAGAAAATATCAGCATAACAATTACAGAGAGAGAGAGAGAGAGAGAGAGAGAGAGAGAGAGAGAGAGAGAGAAAGAGACAGAGAGGGAGGGACAGAAACAGAAACACACACACACACACACACACACACACACTCACCTGGTTAGAAATTCAACAACAGCATCACCGAGAAACTCCAGACGCTCGTTATGATTAATCCTGTCAGAGAGAGTGAGACGTATTTAATAACACACACACACACACACACACACACAAGATCAAAGTTAAAAAAGAAAAAAACAAAAGAAAAGAAAAATATAGTCACCTGGAAGGAGTGGGGTCGTCCTGACCCAGCCGGGACATGATGTTAATCAACGTGTTAATTCCTGAAAGAGGAGAGAATATTAAACGAGTGTGGGGGGAAAAAAAGTAGAAAGAGGACAAGAAGAAGAAAAAAAAAACAGAAAAAGAAAGAACAGATAATGGAAAAGTGTAAAAAGGATATTAAAAAAAAAACGAGTGCTAAAAAAGAGATTAAGTATAAAATGTATAGCAAAGAAAAAAAGAGTGTAAAAAAAAAAGTTTACAAAAAGTATTTAAAAAAAAAAAAGAAAAGAAAAGAAATCAGCATAAAAGACAAAGAGTGTGAAATACGAACTTTAAAATAAACCAAAAAAAATAAAATAAAGCTTTAAAATAAAGGAAAGAAAAAGAAACCGCAGAAAAAGTGTTTAAAAAATGGTCAGAAGAAAATACTGAGAAAAAAGGAGTGATAAAAACGATACAGAATGAACGCAGGGAGCAGATTCACTCTATAATCACTTTATTGTTAATGAAATCTAAGTGTTAATTTTGCGTTAATTGTGCACCTTTTTTCCTCATGTACATGTGATGGACTTTCCTGTCGCCGTATTTGGGCTGACGGATACCGCAGTTGGACAGAGAGTTACGAGCGTGATCGGGGTTCATCCCAAAGTTCAGGTGATGACTCGGGTGAGTCATGGCCAGCTGAGGACGAGAAGAAACGCGGGAATGGATGGAGAGAACAAACAAAACGAACAATAAAAAAAAAAAAGCTCAATTGTCTATCATCATTATTAATGTTTTTTTATATAACAAAGAAGCTGAACCCTGGCCAGATGAGGAGCAGGAAAGAATGGAGAGGAGGGAGAGAAAAAAAAAACTGTCAGAGAAAAGAAATGAGAAAGAAAAAAAAGCAAGAAAAAAAAGGAACTAAAAAAGAAAAGAAGAGAACAAAATGGAAGGTCATATTTAATAATACACAATGTAATATTTATTCTGGAAAGAATCCAAGCAAAAATAGGAAAGCGAACAAAGAAAGAAACAAAGATGGGAACAAGCAATGAAACAAGGAAGAAGGGAAATGAGGAGGAAGGAAACATGAAAAATGTAGAATGAAGTAAAATGTAGAAAATAAAGAAGAAACAAGGAAGGAAACATGAAAAACGATGTAGAAAACAAGGTATATAAGAGGACGGAAGCAAGCAAGGAAACAAGGAAGGAGGGAAGTGAGGAAGGAAACGAGGAAAGAAAAAAATGGAAAAAGAAACAAATGCAGAAGGAAACAAATGAGACAAAAAAAATGAAACAAAGAAACAAGGAAAGACTCACAGAAGGAAGAAAATGAGGAAGGAAACAAGGATGGAATTATTGAAACAATGTAGAAAACAAGAAAGAAAGAGGAAGGAAGGAAACAAGGAAGGAAAAATGGAAAGAAAACGAGGGTGAAACCTAATGAGGAAGGGAACAGAAAGAAGGAAGGAAGAAAGAAAAAAACCCAAACAAGTTAAAAGTGTGTGTTCACCTGCAGGAGGCATCGCTCTTTAAACATGTAACCTATCAGCTTATCCAGGTGCATCAGACACTGGTGGTACCGAATGTGGTGGGTCAGAACCGGGAGCATCATCGCGTGCTGTAACACACACACACACACACCACACACACACACACACACACCACACACACCACACACACCACACACAGAGAAAAGGATTACTGAGCAGACAGACAATCGAAAACAAGACAGAAGAGAGAATTCAATCAGCGCTTCATTATTTATTAAGAGGTCTTCTGATGGAGAGATAGATCAAAGTGTGAAACACACACACACACACACACACACACACTTTTCATTCTGACACACATTAATTTCCAGAAAAACACAAGCATTGGATTTCTGTCTCTTTCATTTTTCATTTGTTCTAGGTTCTCTAGGTGTTAGAAAAAGTGTGTGTGTGTGTGTAATTAGATTTCTTTTCAACATTATGCAGAAACACTGAAACTATCGATTATAATTTTAAAAAACTACCCTAAGTGCTGGAGTAGCACGCCTACCGTAAAAACGCTAACAAAATGGAAAAAAAGTAGCGGAACTGCGTGAGCGTGTACCTGGCACACGTCGGATCGTATCCCGGTTTTCCAGAAGCCTTGGCTGCTGAGTTCCACCGTCACTTCCCTCCTCATCGTGTTCTTCTGCCTGATCTTTTGCAGAGCTTCCTGTACACACACACACACTTTCAATATAGTCCTTTCACAAATCACTTGTCTAAGGTAGAATCTGGACATTGTGTATATACGGGGCTTTACAGTAACCATAGCTAGCTATGTACGTGTGTAAATGTTAGCTAATGTTAGCTAAGTCAAATACACACTGATAGATTTTTTCACACTAACAAACTCAAACTATTCTCCAATGACGGAAAGCGAGGACGCCACATCAGCGCAACTTTCAAGCGGGAAAACTGACAAGACGAGAGCACCGGCCGAAAGATTGCCGATGTGAGATGCGTGGAAGGGGGCGGGGCTTCCAGGGGCTCTGTTAATATCAAAAAGTTCACAATACGTGTGCAACTGTCCATCATTCCAGATTCATGCGCTCATCTGCCGTTTTACTGGGGGATAAAAGAAGACACTTTTGGTATATTTTTGAGTGATATCTCGTAGCTGCGTACTCCGACGTTACAATGCAAAACACGTACGCAAAAAGTGTAAAGTGTAAAGTGGGAGGTTCGTGTACTACAGGACCACATGACCAGCACCAACGAACGTACGTACACAATAAACGCATGTGTTGCGTAAAAAACAGTAAGCTAGCCTGATCGACTTCGTTATCTACTTAACATTTTACACTATTTCGAAAAAACACGTATCTTATGAATCCAGTGGATACAGGAGCACGCTCGTAAGTTCGACTTTGAATCCAGTGAGTTTTGAGGGTTTTTTTTTTTTCGTAAAGCACAGAGCTGTAGCGCTGCAGAAAAGCCACGAGTTCTCGAGATTTGGAACAAGTAGAACTCGACACCGATGGCGTCAACATGGATGCCTTGTCCTTGCGGTTGTCTAGCTCTACTTCAACTCTTTCAGATATTCGACCTTGCTGTGACCTTGATCCTGTTTTGGATCAATTCCTAAAATCTGATCAGTTCATCTGTTGGTTACGATAATAATATAAATAATATAATATAAATTCTACACACATTCAGACGTTCAGTTGTTGAGATATTGGACTAACGAGAATCTCGGAAGGACACAGACGGACTCTAATCATTTATTTAGCGCTGACTCGGGTGTGTTCGGGTGAGTTCTACAGCCAATCCATAAAACTTCTTTCAACTTGTTCCAATGCCGTGTTCCTGACCAATGAATGAAAGAGTTTTGAGGATGTTTTCAACCCCATTTTTCCTTTTTTGGTTTGTTTAATTACGTGCAAACAAACCCAACAACCCAAAAGTCTAAATTTCGCTCTCTTTTGGATTCACAAAACAGACGAAAAGCAGTTCTTAAGCTTTTCTGCACGGTTTCGCTAAACACAAAGGACAGAATGAAATGGTGGGAAAAGTACAACTGATACTGAGTCACGAAAGAAACGAGATGTTTCTAATTTTCCATGTTACTGTCAGCATGAAGTGTCCAAGTGGTGGACCAATCAGAACGGACGTGCGCACAGACTGTATTAGATCTATTAAGGGAGCTGGACTAGCATCATCACTAGCACACACACACACACACACACACACACACACAGAGAGCTATCTAAATCATGCAGCCGTCAGGTAATCAGGATTTAAGACTCATTAGCTGTAATTTGGATGTTTAACGCCATCCAGCGTTAGCATCATTAGCCCGGGGAGATGATGTTAACAGGACAGCTAACAGGTACAGGGTGTAATTTTAGCCCGATACAGAACAATGATCTGCGCTGTTCACACTCTGATCCCCTGCAGCATTTCCACCTACACAGTCCTACATTACACAATGGGATTTTCTCCTGCCTCTGTGTGTGTGTGTGTGTGTGTTCTGCACACCTAGGTTCTCTTCAATTCAACAAGGTTCGGATAAACGTCGCTGACAAAGATTGCTTGCGTGTACCATTAATCATTTCCGTGACTCTATGTGCAAGTCGTAACCTCCACGCAGAGGCAAACAGGCTTAAGGTTAAAATATGTTAAATTCCTGATGCCATGAATCTGCACTACAGCCCCAAAGCATCACTCATCCAATCGTTTACGTGGTAAAGAATTTGATTAAATAACTCTCCATGTTATATAACTTTTAACACTGCCAAAGAAACGTCTCGAGAGGTGTGACTTGATGATTCCGTATCTTGACGTATTTCCTTCGCGATGGTTAACGGTTAACTGATAGCGTACACGTTTGATACAAAGTCGAGCGTAGGCTCGTTCTTTATAATGTTAGCGAGTTGATTTTAAATGAAGTGCTTAAGCTAGCTACGTTAGTTCTTGCCTAGCCGGTCATGTGCTTCCAGTAACGAACTCCTCAGAGCTCAGTGCTCGCAGAAGTGAACTGCTCACACACAGGGTCAACTTCTCCGCTCCACGCTTGTGAATATCTTTGTGTGCATCAGATGTTGGTACGTTTTTTAAGAATATGAGTAGAACTAAGTGAGGAACATATTGGAAAGATATATACGATACCGGTGAGATTAATACGGAACACAACCCATGTTACAAAATGTTCTTCCACGAGTAGTTTTTTTTCTACCAGAGAGGGGGCACAATTTCAAAATCTTGCTCTGTCACACCTCCCACCTCCTCGTCACACTTCCTTCAGCCGCTCATTCTGTTTGTTCGCTCTGGCTGTCAGCGGGAGTGTGTAAATTACCCATGAGTCTCAGGATTGGGACTGGAGTTAGGGAATCAGAACAAAGACATGAATAGAAGTTTGAGGCATCAAACACACACACACACACACACAGGGCCTCTGGAGACAGCAACTAGTGTGTACCTGCGGAGTGTGAGGGAACAATGAGTCGCTGAAACGAGTACAAGTGAACATCAGCTCTCTCAGTGGGGGGGGAGGGGGAGGGGGATGGGGCACACCTTATCGTCTCGCTAGCTTAGTGCTAATGACTAGCCGCACAGCTCAAAACTTCAAGGGCTGCATCCCAATTGCTGGGGTTCAGGTCTACTTAGCACATCCGCCAGAACACACACAGCATCCCTCTAATGAGGGTGTGTGTGTGTGAGGAGGTCAGAACAACAGCAGGTCATTATAAACTAGACTAGCGCGCACACACACACACACACACACAGAGAAATGAAAGAACCGACCTCTCTCTGTGTGAGCTTCTGCTTGTCGATCTGCTTCACTTTGGGGCTGTTAGCCAGCAGGTGGCGCAGCTTCACGTAGCTTTTCCACAGTTTCTGATATCTGCAGGCGTGAACATTTTTATTCATTACAAACACAATTCATATATTTCACACACAAACATATTATTTCATGAAGGTCTAACGCTGTTTGCCAATAACTCCGTTTATTACCGTTACAAATTACAGTATGTTAAGTGTACAGTATTAAAAATAATCATTAAACATCGTTAAATGTGTGTAAGAAAGGAGCGAGCCAAGCACTGAGCCCTGAGGAACACCATCACTGTAACACAGCAGTACACACTGCACTGCTCTCAGCCAATCAGCACACTGTACTGCTCTCAGCCAATCAGCACACTGTACTGCTCTCAGCCAATCAGAGCACACTCTACTGCTCTCAGCCAATCACAGCACACTCTACTGCTCTCAGCCAATCA
>CM040465.1:1404811-1415109 GCA_022758105.1 Pangasianodon gigas | reverse complement strand
CTCTCTCTCTCTCTCTACACAACCTCTTATTTACTACACACTGACAGTATACTTTTTATCCGTTTCTAGTTACTATCTGCTTTAACACAAGTTCAGGCTTCCAGATCGCGGTATACCGTCCGAGCGATACATCAGCTCAGCCCTGTTTCTACACAGGATTGGGGAAGTGAGAAAAGCTGATAAAGTGTTAAAAATTCAACTCTTCCACTCACGCTACTCTGAGACATGATCACTATCATAAACCCATCACCAAGTGACGTAATTTCCGGGGGGCGCCTCCTCGACTAAACTTTTAAGCGCTAATTAAACAAGCTTGTTGTTGTTTTAGTGCTAGTTAGCGCTCTAGCTAGCTTTGTCGACTTAGCCACTGACATATACCTGAGGCATAGCTGGCATCACATTTACATTTTACTCAATAAATGTTTAATTTCAGTATAATCTGCTCATTTTATTAGAAGTTTATGAATGTTATTAAAGTTCAGACGGAGCGCTAACTCATAGGCTAGTAGCTAGCATAGCTAATGTTAGCTAACAGGCTAGCTAGGTTAAACTCAATTTAGCAAAAGACAGCACAAGCTGTAAGACACTCACCTTAGCGCTTATTTTCACTTTCAGTGAAGATGGACGAATTGCGTTTGTTAATATTCACACTGCAAGATGTCGGACTTTTCTCTTTCACTTGTTTCCTTGTCAAAACATGACAGTTTTTTTCCCCCCGGTGTTTTTCCCCACCCGTATTCACACAAACCCCGCCTCCTACGTTACCATTGGCTAGTTTCACAAACAAAATCTACGAACCGTACGTCAACGCAAAGTACAAACCAATCCGAGCGCAGAAGACGGACAGTATTAGCCAATCATGAAAAGAGGGGCGGGGTTTCCCGGAATACAGGTGGGAAAATTAACTCCTTGTTTTGGCCTTCTTTTCTGACATGAAGACCTACTTCCGGATCCGGGTAACGCGGGTAAACTGTGAGCTAGCCAATCAGTACGAGCCAATGTAAATTACGGAACGATATGCTGTATCCTGGTAACGGCTGCGATGAAAAACAAACAAACAAGCAAATAAACAACACTTTTGATAAGCGTAATCGTATTTGATGGACAGAAAACAGCTAAAAGTTTATTCACTTAGCATTTGGACTTTGCATTAGCATTTTATGGCACAAATAAAATAACGTACAGAAATATTTTACGTTCCTAGACAAAAAAAAAATTATTAATGTATGATTATGCAAATTATCTAATAATAATAATAATAATAATAATAATAATAATAATAATATCTCGATTTATCAAGCAATAATCATAATTATGAAAGAGTACCAACTTTTTTCCAGCAGATTTAATCACGTAATAAGAATTCATACGTCACTTCCGGTTCCTCACGTAGTTAGGACGTTTCTCCACAAGATGGCGGCAGATTCAAACGCTGAGCTTTTACTGCGCCCTTTTACACACTTCATTTAAAAAAAAAACTATTATATTATATTATTTTATAATGTAAAACATTGTGCAAATGTTGTGTGTTTATTATTACATTATTACATACATAAAGTTAATAAAAATAACCATATGAAAATAAATAAGGACCAGCGCACAGAGGGGAGATGTCTTTAGCCTAGCACAGAGCGTGAGCGTGAACTCTCTAAAGAGCCGCAGTTGGACTTTTCCCTCAGGTTCTGGGACACACTCTGTGTTTCAGGTTTTTATAAAGAGTGTATTCTGAGCCGTCCGTGTCCACTGCCATGTTTTTGTGCTCTGCTCTCTGCTCTGTGGAAGTGGGCTAATATTTTTAGCGGTGCCCCATTTTCTCCACAGGCCTGACGTCGTCAATTCTATTCTGGTGGCTCTGTGTGTTCAGACAAAGGCAAAAAAAATTACATCTGCTAAATTTGCTAGCACAAGCAAGCCTCAAGAAGCCTGTCTTATGCAATACAGCTTGGGAATTTGGTGTGCTACTTTCCTGAAAAGACATCAAGTACACAGGAGTCGCTAACCCGAGGGTGCTAATTTGCTGTAACTGTAAGGGTTCAGGTTGCTAACACTAATCTAAACCCTTACACTTGCAACAGAAACCAAGAGTAAATATAGCAACTTGGCAGTTTGCTGCTCGTTTAAATCCCCAGATCTGCATTTTTAAAGCTGATGAAATCAGTCTATCCCAAAACCCACACACAGTAGCGAGGACGGTTAGCCTACTGGTGTTTCCTCTCTGTGCTCCAAAAGGAAGAGCGTGAAAATGTCACCATATTTTCCCCCTAACACACATTTCAAATGTAAACGATTGTGAAAACGTTATTTTATTACCTTAAAAGTTACAAGAATCCCTGACACCAGCTTGTGTGTGTGTTGAACATTAGCTAAGCTAGTTTTCAGCTAGCTAGTTAGGCTTTTAATGTAAATCCTGAGATTTTGGGGTTTTAATTTCAATAGACAAATGAATAATTGAATGTAAAAAAAACCCCACACACACACACAAAAAAAACACAAAAAACACACAACTCCGACTCAGAACTTTCCGAGTTTCGAGTTTGCAGGATAACCAAGAGTGAGCTTTTGACATCATTAATAAAAAAGTGTAGTATGAATGTCCTGTGTCTCAGTCTGTTACAGTAGAGTGTGTACTCTCTCTCTCACACACACACATGAATAAATGCAGATTAATGAATAAGTATGAAACGTGACGTGGTGTGTTGAGTGTGTGCGGTACGCAGCGTGAGGAAACGAAGCTAAACGTCCTCTTCATCCCGACTCAGGACTCTTAATAACCTCCGCTGATGTGTTCGTCTGAAGGACTTCTCAATATTTAATGTGCTGCGCATCTCATTTACATAATTGTGCATTAATATGGCACAAGTCTTTCATTTGGAACTGCGTGACACACCTACAACAGTGGGAGGTAAATCACACACACACACACACACACACACACACAGAGAAACCTTGGGGGAACAAGGTCGTCAAGGACACTGTCGCCGCCGTGAACGTGTGTGTGTGTGTGTGAGTTTCCGTACAAGCACTTCGGTTCAGTTCTGCAGAACACACACACACACACACACACACACACACACTTGGAGCATCACAGATGAAAAAACAGATATAAAAGATGGAGACAAAGAGAAAGCGAGAAACGTCAGAGACAGAAAGACAATCGAGTAGAATAGAGCCAGGAACGAGAGAGTGAGGAAAAGAGGGAGAGACAGAGTTAATAAACGAGTGGTGCAGATTATTAAACAGATATAACATTTTTACGAAATCCAAACAAAAGGCGCACTTTAACAACAACATGTGCTTATATCGCAATGCAATCCAGTGGAAATATCTGTGCAAGAGTACACTGTGTGTGTGTGTGTGTGGGGATTGTTCTCTCTCTCTCTCTCTCTCTCTCTCTCTCACACACACACACACACACACTCACACACTGAGCAGAAGCAGAGCACTGCTCTGGCAGCACAGTGTGAGGCACAATGAGTGATAGAGTGACACACACACACACACACACACACACAAAGAGTTCTGATTGACCTTTGCACTCTGTGATGATTTTTTTTTTTTTTTTCATTTTTTATTTGTATAAAATGTCTTTGTTTTGATGAAACTGTAACTGCTGAAAACTACACTGACAGAGAGAAAGAGAGAGAGATAGACAGAGAGAGAAAGAAAGAGAGCATGAGAGAGAATGATAGAGTGAGGAAAGGAGTGATAGAGGGAGAAAGAGAGAAAGAAATAGAGGGTGTGAGAGATGGAAGGCGGGAAAGAGAGATAGACAGAAAAAGAGAGTGAGAGGGAGAGAAGAAGCAATCGAGGAAGGGCAAGGGAGAGATAGAAGAAGAGAGAGAGGGAGAGAGACAGAAGAAGAAAAGAGAGATAGGGAGAAAGGGAGCAATAGAAAGAGGGGAGAGAGACAGACAGTAAGAGGGACAGGCAAAGTGGGAAAGAGAAAGAGACAGAGGGAGGGAGAGAGATAGAAAAAGCAGAAGAAAGAGAGGGAGAAAAAGTTAGAAAGAGGGAGAAAGAGACAGAGAAGGTCAGAGTGAGGGAGCGAGAGAAGATGTGATAGAGGGAAGGAAAGAGAGAGAGAGACAATGAATGAGAGAGAGAGACAGTAAGAGGGAAAGAAACAGAGAGAGAGAGACAGAGAAAGAGAGTGGAAGAGAGATGAAGGAGAGGGAGAGAGAAAAGGAGCAATAGAAGGAGGGAGGGAGAGAGAGAGAGCGAGAGTAGCAGAGGGAAGTGGAGCAGTGAGGCAGTGAGGTGTAAAGACGCACACAGAGACACCACACCTCGAGCGGATAAACGACAGAGCGAACGGTGCAGAGAAAGAGGACAAGGACAAAAAAACGAGGGAAACTGATAAAGGACACAAAGGAGGACAGAAGGATGGATTGAAGATCGGAGTAATTCTGAGAACTCACTCTATTTCTCCAGGAAGAAAGGGGAGAGGAGGAAGAGAGAACGAGAGGAAGAAACAGTTAGAACAGAAACGAGGGGAATCCCTCCTTTATTTTTTACCCCATGGGGTAGTTCAGTCCAATCCGGTGCCCTCGACTCAGAGGATGGAGTGAGGAGCGAAAAGGGGGGAAAGACAGACAGACAGACAGACAGAGAGACACCGAGAGACACCGAGAGACTGAGACACACTGACAGGAAGACAGACAGGTCGTGTGTCTCCACCATGCCGGTGATGAAGGGGCTCCTCGCCCCACAAAACACTTTCCTGGACACCATCGCCACTCGCTTCGACGGCACCCGTGAGTCTCACACACACACACACACACACACACACACACCTGGTAATTACTTTCAATTCGCTCTCACTGAGAGTGCGCTATTGTGAAAGCAGATGGTTTGATGATTTGCATAAAATTTGCATATTATAACATATATATAGAATATTTTTTAAAAATAATAGCAATAATTGAAAATAAATAAACGATTCAGTTTATGACTAGTGTCTCATTTCCTGTAGAACTTCATAAAAAAAAACATTGAACTGAATTCTGGATTGTGATTGGTCAGAAGATGACAGTAGTGCAGGTTTATAGTAAAGCGCTCGTTCTAATACGTTATGGTTTCTATAGTAACCGCTAGTTCGCAGGGACGTTTAACGAAAAGCAGATTAAAAAATAATTGTTGATATTTTCTGAGGAGACATTTATTTATTTAAAATTTATGGAAGGAGTCTCCAGCGTCAGTCAGAGGTGAAGCTGTAACTCGAACTTTTCCGCTTGAGTTTACGCTTCTTTGCGTGGTGCTTTTACAGATGTTCCAGATGTTAGTTAGCGCTATAGCTATCCATGTGCATCAGTAACATGTTTCAAATACGTCTACTTTGAAGTGGAAGCAGTAACTCCGCCCCTGTCCTGTCATTGCTGTGTTACCTGATGGTGTACACCTGTACTATGTTATCTCAGTGAGTAGTTTGTAGTTTGCGTACACCTTGTTGTTTCCATTGCTGTCAGAAATATCGCAATTACGAGGTGAGCACCCTCAAACCACAATGTCGTAATTACAACTTAGAAACTCGTAATCACAACGCTACATCGTAATCACAACCTCCAATCTCGTACCTACGATCTTCCAAGTCTTTTCAACTATTTTGTGCATTTCTGAGCCTTGGTTTTTATGTTTCTCCTTTTTCTTCCGACTGTCATTTATTATCTTTCCTAAAATAACTTTCCTTGACTGTGTTTTGACCCACACTTCAGATATTAACGATAATTTCTGAGTTTTTGCAGTTTTGGCGTCCCAGTTTCTTCACGAGAACGTTAACCACAAACCCGACAGTAAATCAAAAACACAACAACAAAAAGAAAAAAAAAAAACACAACAAATATGAAAGCACTAGAGCAAAATCAGAAAGACATGAACTTTAACTCGAAATGGAAAGGGGAGGTCCTTATCGAAGATGACTTGCTGGTTGCTGATTGGCTACGGCGTGTGTCAATCTGAGAGAAGGATGAAAACCGTAATGAGGAGGATGTTTACCGTAATAGGAAATATGATACTTTTATTCATGTTTATTGTTCTCAGGCCATGTATATTCAATCATTCCTAATCATACGCAAGATGTCATGAATTGTGCGTACGCAAAGCTTTTCACGAGCGCAGAGCAGCGTGTAGAGAAACTTTCGTATGTGAGAGCACTTCAGTTCAGCGAGCACTGAGACACACACTTCCTTTCCCCTCGTTTGCCAGGGTCTACACTTTGCTTGCGAGTCAAGATGCAATTCACGGCACTCATTTTTAATCCCAACGCTGCGCTCAGCTCGGTCGTCATCACACTCTCTGTTTAACGTACTGTAACGTAAAATCTTACACATAAACATCGTAAACCTAAAACTCCGCACGAGGAGTTCACTGCTAGCAGCGTACGACAACAGCTAACATAAACAAAGCGCAATAAAATGTCCCGTGATTGATTAATACTCAGACGGTTACTCATTATTTGTGTCAGTATCGGTATGAAAATCAACGAGTACCAAACCGCCTACGCAAAGCCGAAGAAAGAATTACTCGTCATAACGTAACTAGATAACAGCCTGAAAAAGTGCAGTTCTTTTCCCTTGTGATAGTCATACGCCGTGTCCAATCAGCAGCGAGCATGTCCAGTAAGGACCGCCCCTTTCTGGTTTGAGGTAATCTGAATTTGCTGTTGTGCTTTTCGGTTAACGTGCGTCCAGCTGCTAAATATAATATAAATGAGTTTTGGTATTGGTTAGTATTAATATTAATATTAGTATTAATGGGTTTGGTTTTGACATGGCATTGGGTGGCTTTTGGCAGATTTGGCAACCCTGCTACAGTCAACATGCTTGTTCAGCATAGATGCATTCGAGAAACGTGAAAAGGCCACGTGAGATTACCGTTAAAACAAAACCGGGTGCAAACAGGACCCTCTCTCTCCCGCTCTCTCTCTCTCTCTCTCCTTCGTTCTCTCTCCCTCTTTCTCTCTCTCTCTCTCTCTGTCTCTCTCTCTCTCTGTCTCACTAACTGTATCTTCCTCATATTGTTTGTGTACCTGTGAGGTGGGCTCATGGGAGCGGTTGTCAGGTGACAGCAGTGTTTGTGCTCATTTTACACAACAGCACTCCTCCACAATACTGTTTAATCACATCTATCTATCTATCTATCTATCTATCTAATTCAATTCAATCTGTGCTTTTTTGGCATAGGTTAAATATATAAATAAAATATAAAAATATTTTGTATTGCCAACCCAACATACAACAGAGCAAGAGAACTAGGAATTGATCAAGACGTAAAGTGAAAAAAAAAAAGAAAAAAAGAAAGAAAGAAAAAAGATGCCAAATAAATATGTAGCAAAATGAATAACTACATGCAACATCATGTACATTAATGGTAACACATGAACACAAGAAGTGTTGAAGTAAGGTGCTGAAGTGGGGTTAGGGTGGATGGGTGTTTATCTATCTATCTATCTATCTATCTATCTATCTATCTATCTATCTCTGACAGTAGTGCAGCTGCAAATCACAGGTTTATATTAACGTTCTAATACGTTATCGTTTCTATAGCAACGGCTCATTCACAGGGACTTGTACAGCAGACGCTCCACATAAACAGATTCAAAAACGTGTCTGTGAGGAGACGTTTATTGAACTTTAATGGAAGGAGTCTCCAGTGTCAGAGGTAATGCTGGTAATGCTGCAGTTTTAGATTTTCAGTCATCTTCAGGACAGAGGAGTTTGAGCTTTGCGGTTTCTCGGTAACATGACAAGCTGCGAGGCTGGTCAGATGCTCACTCGTGTTACAGCAGCTATAAACATTCATTCCGTCACCTGCCTCTCTTTATTCTCGCTGTTGAAGTTAATAAGCCAAAACCATTTCTCACGATGTTTCCTTTGAAAGTGCAACTGTAGGAGCAGATAAATGAAGAAGGAAAGCTGGCATCTGCTTCTGGCTCTGCCTGTGTGTTCGCTTCTCACAAAGACAGCTGCACACACACACACACACACACACACACACGCACGCACACTCAAGACAGAGCAACATCCTTCCTTGCAGCAGCGGGAGTCTCTGCGCAGCTCAAAATAGCTTCATCTAGTTGCCAGGAGATCAGCTGTAAGCAAAGTCGAAGCACCCTGAGCTTCCTAAATCACACAATAACAACTTTAACATGTCACTTTCTATCTCCCAAAGTGATAGCCGAGTCGTTTTAATGACTAGAGGTGCGAGCGTGCAGTTAAAACATCCGAGTCGAGCTGCTTTCAGGATGCAAAATGTCATCATCATCGATCGGGGAGGAAAGGTTGCGTGTGCGGATGTGTCACAACTGAGCTCAGGACTTAAACTAGGAGGAAAAACATTCATATCTACCTGAGCTGTGGAGATGATAAAAGATTGGAATCCATCGCAAGACAACAACGATACGGATAATACAGATCTTAAGTAATATTTGGACAGGATTAGTTTTCCAGACATACGTGTGTTAAGTAATATAATGAGTGATGAGTTGTGTGATGATGCCCACATGCTCTTCGTGCTAAAATTACTAAACACATACCACCCACACCTCATTTTAATACACACTGATTGTTCTGATCGTTATTCTAAGCGCTTGTTGTAAGCACATGTGACCACACTTGATTGTTAGGTCACATGACCAGGACGTGTCTGTAGGCTGTACCTGCGCTAGGAACTTGATAACTTTCCTAAAACTTGCAGAAACATTGCTTTTTTTTCTGACATGACAACATTTTTCCCCTTTTTTTTAGTTCATATAATCATGTGCAGAATGAAAACAAACCAAAAGTTAAAAAAGACAAGGGACTAATAGATAGAATAGTAACAGTGACCTTTGCTGGGGGATTGATGATCATTCAATGTATTACATTCTGTGCGATTTCTGGACAGTTTAGTTGATAGATACCAGTTTGCCTCCATTGCTAGCACTGACTAACAGCTTCACGTGTCACTTAGTGTCCCTCAGAATGGCAGGAGAGCGAGGCCAGATTGGGACCTTAGCTAAATTTGGGCCTTTTTTTTTTTCGCTAAGCATCGCCAATTAGGAAGAGTGACGGGCGTATGTGTGAATGGAGCGCCTCCAGATTCTTAATCATGGAGTATCCACTTTAGCTTGTCACTCAGCATCAGTCAAACCTACAGGAAGAGAACGGGAGTGCATTTTAAACCCTACATTTTACACTCGGGCTGCTTTCTGGCTAAAAGTCAAGGGAGGATTCATGACGAGAGAAGCCTACACATCCTCCCTCCGGTAGGTTATAAGTGAACTGAAGGCATCGAGCTTCCGAATCACGCTGTAACTGCGTTAACGTGTCCCTCAGTGTGACAGGAGAAAGAATCAGATTGGAAATGTGGCTAAATTTGGGGTACCATTCGGAAGTGACATGAGCGTTGCATAAGGTGTGTCTCAGTTACGCTTGATTCTGAACGTTCTCTCAGAGTTAAGCTCATCTTTCTTGCGTGAAATCATCTCGATTTGTCATCACCCATCAGTCACATGACCACAAGCACCTGAAAGACATTGTTGTCTAATTATCACAGGTATTTAAGTCATACATTGCATAGCACTCCTTCTCTGTCTTTAGCCGTCGTCACCTGTCTGCGTATCATGTTCATGTTTTCTAGCCTTGTTATTACTGGTTCATCTTTCATCGTCTTTGTGTTTCATTTGTTTCACTGTAAATAAACGTGGTCCTGCACTTGCATCCGCCTCTACTACCCATTCCTGACGCGATTACTCAGAGACATCTGCGTAATCGTTACTCAGAGGCATCGTTCTCTCGAGAACTGCCTTTTTATGGATAAAATTATGAAGTCAATTCAAGTGAGCTGCAAGTGTAGCGGATGAGTGGTCACTGAGCTTATCCTTCAAAACATGGGAACGTTTTCTTTACAGGAGAGAGAGCACTGAATTAACAAAAACACTGCCATTATTTTATTAATTCAAAACATCAGATAGCTCAAAATACTCCAAATTTCAATATTTCAATATTTGATTCCACCATCTTCTCATTCATATATCATCGGATTAGTCTTATTTATTTTTCATTTTTCTCTTTCTTTTATGTTACATCGTATTTCATTGATCTGTTTCTTCAGTCTGTATTTTCTATCGTCCAATTTTTAAAGCGAGTATTTGTGTTTAAAAGGCAGCGGTATTGAAAAATCCCGTCTTGGAGACTTCTAATCAAGAATAATCTGAAAAAACTGAGAGAAAACTCTGAACTACATGAAGCTGATTTTAATAATCTGAATGAGGAGCTCAGAAAATCAGCTTAAAAATGTGTGTGTGTGTGTGTGTGTGTGTG
>CM040465.1:1345369-1397646 GCA_022758105.1 Pangasianodon gigas | reverse complement strand
TGTAATTTACTAATTAAAGACTCTTTATGTCAACATTTACCTCAGATGTGTTGGTAAATAGCAAAGAAAAGACTCAATTTGTCAACATTTATCTCAGAGTTGATGGTAAATAGCTAAGAAAAGACTCTGTATGTAAACATTTACCTCAGATGTGTTGGTAAATACCTAAGAAAAGACTCAATTTGTCAACATTTACCTCGGATTTGTTGGAAAATTACTAAGAAAAGACTCTGTATGTCAAAATTTACCTCAGATGTGTTTGTAAATTTAATAAGAAAAGATTCCATGTAAGCATTTACCTCAGATATGTTGGCAAATAGCTGTGAAAGACTCAATATGTTAACATTTACCTCATATTTGTTGGTAAATTACTAAGAAAAGAAATTCTGTATGTCAATATTTACCTCAGATGTGTTGATAAATGCTAAGGAAAGACTCCTTATTTCAACATTTACCTCAGATGTGTTGGTGATGTTAAGAAACATCAACATTACTGTATATCATGACATGGAGCTTTTGGAAAATTTAGATTTCTAAAGTGGGGAATATAAAAAGAGTGGAATCTTCTCAAGTGGGTTTTTATTATCATTCCTCTATATAAATCATATTGCACTGGAGCAAATGTGGTTATTCAGGACCATGAAGCAACAAATAGCAGCACAGCAGACCATACACAGGACTACATAACGTGCAAATACGCAACAGTGTTGAGATGACTGCAAATATTTAATATACTGTAAATACACAAGACAAAAAATACACATTAGGTTAAGCAGGAGTGGAAAAAGCACTGAGAAAATATATTTAGTCTCCAGCTGAAATGTACTCAAGTGAAAATCAAATGTATGAAAAAAGTAAAAAGTATATGTTTTTTTTAACATGAAATTAAGTTAAAGTCGTATTTTAAGTTAATGTCAAGTAAATATCTGTAAGTTTGCTGCTCATATGCATGACTAATGCTACCTACTTTGCTAATGAATGAATCAGAAGTCAAATATCCTATAAATAACAAACATTTACCTTTAGCTGGTATTTGTCTTGCTGACAAGACCATTTACATTATCTACTGGAAGTGATGTTAGTCTAAACTGGCATTTAAAAAAAAAAAAAAAAAAAAAAAAAAAAAAGAAGGCTTACTTAGTTAAATATGTCCAGTTCATGTTAGCAAATTAGCAAAACTTACCTCAACATGCTTTTTTCAAATTAGATGGAGTTCAGACCTACTATGGAGGTAAAAGAGACGCATCATTTGATACGAGTCTTTGCTTACTTCAGCATATTGTAATATTTTCCTGAGGCAGGGCCAATGGCACTCATACTCAAGTTCCACACTGCAGTCTATTGGATTATCCATATTCAGACGCACACAGATAGCTATAGCACTAACTACATTGTGTAGCATGAGAAAGTCACAGCAGATGATAATCTGCCACAATTCTTGATAGATTTTGTTTCTACATTAATGAACTTGCTTAGATGCTTAACTGAGCCCATTTGATTGACGTGTAGCGTCCAGGCAAAGGCTGGATAAGAGAAGAAGAGACCTTTGAGATTTGTAATGAGAATAAAATAAAAATAAGGTGTAAAACATACATTTTATTTTATTCTACTTTTTTGGAAGTGCAATTAAGAGTACAAGTATTCATTTTCGAGTCAAGTATAAATACCCAAAAATAATACTCAAGTAATATACAGGGCAGTGCATGCTAACCAGACAAGATAACAGAACAGTGTTGGAAACTGTGACTTGATAACATGCAATCATGTAACTGGGTAGAAAGAAAAGATGGAGAAAAGTGTAGCAGGAAGTAGAAAAAAGTATATCATAGCACCATTTTAAAGTGCAGGTGTGCAGTGATGGTCTTCAACTAGGGTAGGTGTTGGGAAGGGCCTTGATTAGTCCAGGTGAGTGTTAGGAGGCAGCAGTGCGTTGACTGCTGGAGGTGGTGTTGCTGATCTCGATGGACTGGGGTCTCCAGGATCCAGTTGCAGACCATGGATAGTTGTTGTTCAGTGCATCCAGGAGTTAGGCATTGCCATTACGGACACGGGTTAGTTGGGAGCTGGGAATAGCATGGATGCCCGCACACTTGCCTCGCTTCTGCTTCCTCATGCAAGGTTTTCAGTGTCCCTTTCCAGGCTGGCATGCTTCAGGCAATGACATGGTCTCAGGGCCTGGTTCACAAGGTCTGAGGTCACGTAGCTCCTCTAACAGCCCATTCTTGATCCTTGTTTTCAAGCAGGATATGGGGACAGAAAACATGTTTCCAGTGTTTCTAATGCAAACTGACTAGCAAAATGGGCTACAAGTAAACAACCGCACCATATTTCTGGGCCTGAAGTAGCCGCTGCCTGTACGCCACCATCTTGTATCTTGTGTTTTTGTTTGTTAGCCCTTTTAAAGCCTGTTTAAAAAGTAAACACACACAATTATGTCCCTTTTTTATCTTAAGTTGGTTTTAAGTCAAGCCTCTGTAATGCACAAATTTAAAGTTCACATTAGACAGATGGATGAACCCATGCCAGTGACCTTTTGACCCAGGAAGTGTTTAACCAGTGTGATTTATTTCTGTATCCTGGATCATCCCCAGGCCTCCGACCTGTTCCATCTCTCCATCTGCCTGCTTCACACACTTCCCATCCCACCTACAGACAGATGGTCCTTTTTTCTCTATGCGACACCCCGCTCAGAAAAGCCGTTTGTCTCTCTCTCACTGGGTCTCACGCACAATGTCACATGTTTCTGTTCCTCACCTCACAAAAAATAAACATTCACACTGGTACATAACACAAAAAACCCACAGCACACTGAGAAAGTCAGATAACAGTGAAAACAGGATAAAACACGAGCTAGTGTTATAGTAAATAGGCTAAAACATAAGCTAGCATTAGGAACTAGCATTACAGTAAACATGCTAAACACAAACTAGCGTTATAGTAAACAGGCTAAAAACAAACTAGCTTTATAGTAAACAGGCTAAACACGAACTAGCGTTATAGTCAACAGGCTAAACACGAACTAGCGTTATAGTCAACATGCTAAACACGAACTAGCATTATAGTCAACAGGCTAAACACAAACTAGCGTTATAGTCAACATGCTAAACACGAACTAGCATTATAGTCAACAGGCTAAACACAAACTAGCGCTATATTCAACAGGCTAAACACAAACTAGCGTTATAGTAAACAGGCTAAACACAAACTAGCATTATAGTAAACAGGCTACATTCTCCCATGTGTTTGTGTGTCTGTCTGTCTCTGTCTTTCTTCACCGTTCTGTCTTTCTGTCTGCCTGTCTGTCTGCTTCTGTGTATTTCTGTCTGTCTGTACCTGTCTGTTTTGTGTGTGTGTGTGTCTGCTCCTGTCTGTCTGTATGCTCCTGTGGGTGTCTGTCTACTTTTTTCTGTGTCTGTCTCATCTTTCTGTATCTGTCTATCTGCTCCTGTCTATCTGTCTACACCTGTCTGTCTATCTGCTTCTGTCTGTCTATCTGCTCCTGTGTGTATCAGTAATGTATCAGAAATCTTTGTGTGTGTGTTTAATAACATGTCTGAGTGATACTTGTGGTAAAAACATGATATGAAATTGTGTAAATAACGAACACACACACACACACACACACACACAAACAACCTGCTAAACTAATTACAGCTGGTATTTAAAAAAAAAAAAAAAGCACAACCATAAAATTCTGTAACATGGGGCTAAAATAATGAGGCTTTGTCTGAGAACGTCGCTTTTACCCGTCTCACTGCTCGCACACAGCCACATGAGTTTATAAAACACAATGTTCTGAGCCGAACACTGCCCTCGAGACGACAGCTACAACAGTGAGAAACCAATCATCTGTTAAATATGAAATTATTACACTGAGATGTGATCCAGAACAGAAAATAACTCGCCTGCTGCAGACTAAACACACACACACACACACTTACACTTTATACTTACAACCAAAAACACACATACTGAATTTCCCAAGCAACAATCATCATTGGGTCCACATAGGCAGAGCTTTAGTTAAATCTGATTAGCCAATCATGGAGCTGATCATCACATTTAACATCCTGCAGTATAATAGTTTAAAACCTTAGCCATGCTAGCTGCCTAAATGCAGCTATTTAGTATCTTTGCTAATCCTGAGCTTACCTACTAAGAAGTTCTTTGCTAACAACATACTAACAACTAGCCAGACTATTTTATTATGTTCATTAAAGAAAAATGTGATGAAGTGCAATGTTCAAGCGCATAGGACTTGATGTTTCGCTTTCTTTGGTTTCCTTCTTTTGCGCCACGCGAAAACATGTCCACCGTAACCAGAACCACACATGCTTTATAGGGCATGATACCCTCCAACAACCCTTCACTACTTTCCAGAAAATGTTCTCGTTTTGGCCATTTTGGTTTCTCTTCGTGACTAAATCAGCCTCTGCAAAAACCATGAAGATGGCGTTTTTACCAAACCATGGATATGAAAAGTTTACTTCTATCAGATGTGCCTGTAGAGCTGTGGGAAAAGCAAATAATCTTTCATTATTTGCTGAGATGGCAAAAAGGTTTTCAGACGCTTCACAGGGTTGGTCAGATGGGACCACCTTCTTAGATGTTTTGTTGAAGTGGGCACTCCCCTTATTACATCTCCAGAGGGCTCAACAGTGCAGTCTGGTGTCCCAGATGCACCCCCTGTCCATCTGACTACCCATTGGCCATTTTGGGGCCCAAATGATGTCCTTCCTTTTCACCCATAACCACGCATTCATCTGTCTCTGAGAGTTCTTTTATGGTTTGCCTCACATCAGCATCTTCCCAGGACGCTGTGAGTTCAGAGATGATTACAGCCTTTACACTGCTGGACCATACCACTAAGTCAGGTCTGAGGGGTGTAGTGGTTATTTCCCAGGATCCATTGTGGTTGATGCCGACCATGTTTCTGAGGGTGGTGCGGTCTGACCTTGCTGGACAAAAATAAAAACACGTTTCTGGTTAAATGCAGCGTTTGGTTTTGTTTATACCGAGCGCTTTCTATAAGCAGAATACTCTATCATACGCAAAGAAAAGTTACTAACCTTCTCTGACAGTTCCTCAACCTCAGCTACATCGCTCCAGTTCATAACAGGTCTCAAGTAGAGATGTGCGTAGGAATTTTTTTTTTTTTTAATCTTACGCAGTTATATTTGTTTGTACCTGCCTGTGATAAAAATGAAACTATTAGCTTAATTTAAAGCACTGCAATCCTGACCAGGCAGTTACTAAGGATGAACGTTAAAGAACGCTGGAAATGTATCGTTCATTTTCAACCAGATGAACCTTTCTGACAAGGTTTCTAAAACAAACAAACAAACAAAAAAATGAATAGTGCACCTCCTATTCGTATCTGTATTTGGATTTGTTTAGAAATGTTCCCGGGCTGTTTTTAGTTAAAATGCATTTTCAACAACTTATTATTCAATATTCATTCTTTTTAATGGGTTAATAAAAAGTCAGTCACTCTCTCTCTCTCTCTCTCTCTCTGATTTCTGTCTCATTCTATATCTTTTATTTAACGCCGCCTAAGCGTGACTCTGTCTCTGATTAGATCGTGATGGTTATTGATCGCTAACTCACATGCCTTAGCAGCTCACATCCAAGAGTGTTACAGCGCTCATCTATCTCTCTTTTGCTTCCCTCTGTGTTTTCACCATCATCTGCCTTTTCTGTGCCTGTGTGTGTGTGTGTGTGTGTGTGCTGTTGATTGATGACTGGTCCAGTTTTAGGAAGCTGTAGCAGGTGTTTAGAGGCATTTCTTTTTTTTCTTCTTCTTCTTCTTTTCAGGTCACCCTCAAACAGCTCATTTATGAATCCAGAAAACGTTGGAGAATAGAAGAAGTTAGGAAAAAAAAGATTTTTTTTTCACAATGTACAAATGTGGGGGAAGAACGATTCTTAAAGATGCACATAACGTTAAAGGTCTATATGTGATTAAAAAATTTTTAGCATTAAAGGTGTATTGTGTATTTAGCGTTAAATATTTTAATAGAAATGAAGGATCCACGTAGCACTTATTCATTGTTTCTATGTACCATTTCCTGCATGAAGCTGTGCCACATTGCTGAAAGAATAAAGAGAGGCCACAATTCCCCTTCAAATTCACACACACACACACACAAACACTCTTTCAGTTACTCTCTTCTCTCACTCCTTATTTTACACTCAGCAGTAACCCATTTTTCTCGCGAGTGGTTCAGAGCTGACTGACTTGTCACACACTGCCGACACAGAAACATAGCAGCTAACACGTGCTCTTTTACAGAACCCCACTGAGAACATCCCAACTTAATCAAAATACTGCTTGGCCACCACTTAGTAACACGTGGAACCTCGGTAATTAAATAGCACATCATCATGAGTTTGCGTATATACAGGGTTTTACAGTAAGTACCAGGTTAGTTATCTCGTTCTCTCGCATCACTACGCTGTAGCTATTGCTTAATTATCTCGTTCCCTCTCGTTACTATCTTGTGGCCACAACTTTGTTATCTTGTTCCCTCACTTTTCCACATCATAGCCACGACTTATTCATCGTTCACTCCCATTACTAGCATGGCCAAAGCGTAATTATCTTGTGCTGTTGTGTTGCTATGTCGTGGCCACAACTTAGTTATCTTGTTTCCTCACGTTACTATGTTGTGGCCACAACTTAGTTATCTCCTTCCCTCACTCTACTACATCATAGCCACAACTTAGTTATATAGTTTCCTCAACTTACTACATTGTGGCTTTTTCAACATTCACTCGCATTACTAGATCATGACCAATGCTTAATTATCTTGTGCTCTCGTGTTACTATGTCATGGCCACAACTTCGTTATCTCGTTTCCTCATGTCATTGTATAATAGTCATGACGTTATTATCTCGTTCCCTCATGTTACTACATTGTGGCCACAACTTAGTTATCTTGTTTCCCCACATTGTAAAGTCTTGGTTACAGCTTTGTTATCTTGTTATCTCATGTTACTATGTTGTGGCCACAACTTAGTTATCTCCTTCACTCATGTTACTACCTTAGTTATCTCATTCCCTCACTCTACTACACCATAGCCACAACTTAGTTATACAGTATCCTCACCTTACTACGTTGTGGCCACAACTTTTTCATCATTCACTCACATTACTAGATCATGACCAACACTTAATTATCTTGTGCTGTTGTGTTACTATGTGATGGGCACAACTTCGTTATCTCGTTTCCTCATGTCATTGCATAATAGTCATGACGTCGTTATCTCGTTCCCTCCCATTACTACGTTGTGGCCACAACTTAGTTATCTTGTTACCTCACATTACTATGTCATGGCCACAACTTAGGTATCTCCTTCCCTCACTCTACTACATCGTGGCCACAACTTAGTTATATAGTTTCCTCACCTTACTACGTTGTGGCCACAACTTTTTCATCGCTCACTCGCATTACTAGATCATGACCAACGCTTCATTATCTTGCGCTCTCGTGTTACTATGTCATGGCCACAACTTTGCTATCTCGTTTGTTCATGTCATTGCAACTTTGTTATCTCTTTCCCTCATGTTACTATGTCGTGGCCACAACTTAGTTATCTCCTTCTCTCACTCTACTACATCATAGCCACAACTTAGTTATATAGTTTCCTCACCTTACTACGTCGTGGCCACAACTTCGTTATCTCGTTTCCTCATGTCATTGCATAATAGTCATGACTTCGTTATCTCGTTCGCTCACATTACTACGTTGTGGCCAGAACTTAGTTATCATGTTTCCTCGCATTATTAAGTCTTGGTGATAGCTTTGTTATCTTGTTACCTCACGTTACTATGTCATGGCCATGATTTAGTTATCCCTTCCCTCGTACTACTATCTCGTGACCACAAATTAGTTATATTTTTCCTTCAAGTTATTACGTTGTGACCATGACTTAATTCCATCATGTTCCTACCTCAAGGCCACGACTTAATTATCTAGTTATCTCTTTTTTATTAAGTAGGGACGTCACCAGTGGGGCTTTGTACACTTTTACTCATGAACACACTGTTATTTTTGCTAGTCACTAGTCAACAGGTATTTCACTTAAGACACATACTGGCAGATTTTCTAACAGTTTTAAGCCTTATAAATCTCAGACACCATTTTTTTTAACTTGATTGTGCACTTGTGAAAGATTAGATTTGTCCCCTGAGGCATTATGGGAACTGTAATTGTAAAACTGATTAATATAAACACTCCTGGTTCATGTTGCTACATAGTGCACTTGTAGTCTCAAAAAAAAAAACCTGTAAAAACTGTCATTTTTTTGTCACCCTGTTGGTCTCAGCTCATAATGAAGCCTCAAGTCAGCGCTAACGACCTTCATCAAGAGTGTGAGGTTACCATCAAAACCTTCTCTTTTTTTCTGTCTCTCTCCTTCACATCTGTAATCTCCTTTCCCAAATTTGTTGCAAGATTAAAGTGCCCAAGAAGAAGTGCTTCTGCTAAATGAAAAGGACCAGGGTCATTATAAAGTAACTAAAATCGCACCTCGTTTGCCACCTTCGCTCGGTCTGCACTCGTTAGTGTGTGGTTGCCATGGTTACCAGCATCAGAAACTGAAGTGGTGATCAGTACAGCATTGTACTTTTTTTTTTTCCTACTTCCTGAATTTATCTACTAAATCTAATGCACACACACACAGACACACACACACACACACACTTTCTGGGTTAATATGAGTATTTTATAATAAAGCTCTTGGGTGATTAATGATAATAATAACAAATCATAATAAATATCTACTGTTTATATGAACGAGAAAGTAAGACACAAGGATTTGTCTAGGCTGTGAAGTTAATGTTTAATTGACAGGAAAAATCCATATTTTTACATTAAGCTAACACAAACACAACTATAATTTTGGTATCAGCTAGCTGTTTGCAGATAACAACCTTCTGACCAATCAGAATCCAGAACTCAACACCGCTGAGGTATGTGTGCAGTGTGCTAAGAGTGATGATGTGTGAAAAAGCTGAGGTTTGTGTATCATTTTACAAAAAAAAACAAAAAAAAACGTTGCAGGAATTTCATCACGATGTTCCCGAAAAACATTTCACTCTTAAGCACACTCCTGCTTGCGTTTCTTAGGATTTTTCGTAAACACCTGGCGTGCGTTACTGAGATGGAAATGCATTGTGCACATGGCCGATCCTTCTTCCGCTGCCTGAAACGCTTTAATTTCACTCCGTTTCCTCTTACACCAGAGCAATTACCACACGGAGAAGAAAAGAGCTCTCCATTCGTCTCGACACAATACCTCGCAGCTGAAAAAAGCAGGCCAGAATCAGGATTTATGGCCAGCAGAGAATTAAAAAGAAGTTTTTGCTGACTCTCTCGAGACTCGTCGCTCTTATGATGAGGTTAATGAGGCCATACTGGAAGAGGACAGTGATTAGAGGTGATGATTAAAGTCCAGATGAGATGGAGAAGGTGGACAGAAGGACATGTGATGTTAAAACGTTCACCTGACTCTACTGTGGTTTCTTAATATCCCTTATTAATAAGGGAACTTGCAAGGGTCATGATTAAGGTCATAGGGTCACCAGAGGTCAAAACTCAACACCCTGTTTTCATACTTAACAGCACTGAACATGTAATATTGCAATACACTCACCGTCCACTTTAATAGGAACACCTAAATCATCCAGATGCAGGTCAAGAGCTTCAAGTTCACATCAAACATCAGGATGAAGAAAAAGTGTGATCTCTGGGACTTTAACCGTGGCGTGGATGTTGGTACCAGATGGGCTGGTTTGAGTTTTTCAGAAACTGCTGATCTCCTGGGATTTTCACATACAACAGTCTCTAGAGTTTACACATAATGGTGCGAAAAACAAAAAAACATTGGGTGAGTGAATGTTCTGTGGGTTGAAACGCCTTGATAAATGGCCAGACTGGTTCGAGCTACCATTAAGGATATAGTAACTCTTATAATCACTCTTTACAACCGTGGTGATCAGCAGGTGTTCCTAATAAAGTGGGCAGTGAGTGTATGTTTAACAGAGGTTTTTATATGTTGCTCTGGTTTATACCATAGCACTGTCGAATTCTGGATTCTGATTGGTCAGAAGGTGTTGATGAATTTTCGATAACAGCAGCCCTGACAGTAGTGCAGCTGTACATCACAGGTTGCATTACTTCTAATACATAGCTGTAGTAACAGCTTATTCATAGGTACTTGTACACATAAATGGATAAAAAAAAAAGTTGTAAGTGTTGTGTCGTTATATACGTTTTCTGTAAAGAGACATTTACGGAAGGAGTCTCCAGTGTCAGCACTTTGTAACAGTTTTCTGATATTTTCACGAGAGAGGAGTTTACAGTTTGCGGTTTCTCTGTAACATCATACGTGAGAACAGTGGAAAGTAACTATAAACTGATAAAAAAAAAAAGTATAACAGTCTAATCGCTGTGGTATAAGAGGAATAAAACACTTTGGGATGTGTTTTATTCCTTATTTAACTCTTCTAGCAAAGAGGAAACTGACTAACAAAGCTAGCCAACTAAATAATAGCTAGTGACGACCATACTCATTATGTTATCTTAGCAGGATGTAACCATGGAAACGACTTTTGACACAAACAGCTATCTGTTAACGAAAACTTCATGGATCTCTCGTCCAAAAGGTTCGGGGAAAAGCTTGTTGAAGGGAGCGTTGGATAATTAGAGGTTGTTAGCCTTCTAAATGGGTTCTACTTGGACCTGAGGGAAATCACTATTGTAGGGTTCTACATAGAACCTTTAATGCTTCGCTCAGAGGGGCAGCCAAGGAATCTTTAAGGGTTCGGCATTTTTTAAGAGACATTTGGTTCTGGTTAAAAGTAAAGGTGCCAGGAAAGGTTCTTTAGCGTGATTCCAGATTGAATAGAAGAACATGTTTTCTCTGATAGATCCATTTTGAAAATAAATAAATAAATAAATAAGCTCATTGTGGTCTGTGATTCTTTCACCATTTTGGTGAAAATTGAAAGATCTTTCCACAGGATGGTAATGTTGGGGAAGGTTTTTAACGTTCTCTGTAGTACAAAGAAAAATGGCTCCATCGAGGAAACATCTGGAATCACTCTAAAGACCTCTTCCTGGCACTTTTATTTTGAAAAAGAATATACAGAAAACATCTGGTGTTCTCCAGGGAACCGTTTAAAGATTCCCCAGAAGAACAACCAAAGAGTGTTAAGATTATCTTCCTGTGTTCCTCTGAGGAACCCTTTAGGTTTAACCCTAAAGGTTCCCTGTAGAACACCAGATGTTTTCTGTAGGACATTTTTCTTGGTACTACAGAGAACGGTAAAAACATTTCCCATCAAACACGTTACCATCATCTCTGAGTTTATTGTGGCAACCAAAACAAAATGGTGGAAGATTCATGGAACTAAAATGGCTTCTCTATATCATGGATTTAGAGAAACTTTTTTTTTTTTTCCAGAACTTTAATTTGTAATTGTGTACTTGCCACACTGCCCCCTAGCGTACGAATTCAGAAAGGTCGCAACATCAACATTCCTGATACGATGTAACGTTGGGTTCTTTTTATGAACAGAACATGTTCGAGAAACCGTCGTTGCCTGAGTACAAGGTTGCGGCGGTGCAGAAATCCCGCTTCATCCTTCTCCACTACAGCGTGAGCAAAGCATTGTGGGATTGGATGATCCTCCTGGCGACGTTCTATGTGGCTGTGACGGTGCCGTATAACGTGTGTTTCACGCCGTACGTCGATTCCGACACGGAGGCCAGGAGCACCATCGTCTCGGACATCGCTGTGGAGATGCTCTTCATCCTCGGTGAGTACACACCAACATCAGATCTGTCTAGTGAAAATACTACGATGAAGTTGATGACCATCTCGCTCTTCTCACAGATATCATCCTGAACTTCCGCACCACCTACGTGAGCCAGTCTGGTCAGGTGGTTTACGATTCGCGCTCTATCTGCATCCATTACGCTGCTACGTGGTTCTTTGTGGATTTGGTGGCCGCGTTGCCCTTCGACCTCCTTTACGCCTTCAACATCACCGTCGTAAGTACAAAAGAAGTTAATGAGAATAATACGAATGTAACATACGAATTTACGAATAATACGAATTTTTATAGAAAGAAAAGTTCAAGGCCGTTATTTTCCTTAAGGAGACGTATATTTAACATTTATTGAAGGAGTCTCCAGTGTTTGCGTTTTTTTGGTCTTATTAACATAAAGAGAGAGAAAAAAAGAGAGGCTAATGCGAGAACGACTGTTTATAGCTGCTATAACGTAAGTGAACAACTTCTGACATTCCATAACATTAAATGTAACTATAAACGGGTTAAAAGTACGACGTGTCGTTATGCTGAAGAGAAAATAAAAGATAAAATAATCCAGAAAAGAGGGAAAAGTAAAGAGAAACAACCACAAAAAAAAGATAAAGATGCATCAATACCATTTTTTTTGGTTCTCGTCGATTCAGATATTGATACCAAAACGAGTATCAGCGTTAAAAAATCAACACAAGGTGAATTGTGAGCAAATTGGTAAGGACATGGGCATGTCCCAGTGCTCAGTGCTCAGTGCTCGCTGAATTGAAGTGACAGATTCTCTACGCTACTCCAAGGTTACTGAGGTTAAGGTTAGGATTAGTTTTAAATATAGCATTGCATTAATTAGCTACGTTAATCATTATGTCTGTGGAAGATCCTCAGATGGTCAAACGTGTGTGTGTGTGTGTGTGTGTGTGTGTTAGACGTCTCTGGTTCACTTGCTGAAGACGGTACGTCTGCTGCGACTGCTGCGTTTGCTTCAGAAGCTGGATCGTTACTCTCAGTACAGCGCCATGGTGCTCACACTCCTCATGTCCATGTTCGCTCTGCTCGCTCACTGGATGGCCTGCATCTGGTACGTCATTGGACGGAAGGAGATGGAGCGCAACGCTAACCAGCAAGACTGGGACATCGGTAACACAAACACACACACACACTAATGCAATAAAATTGTGATGTTTTTGGTGACTAGATCAAATGTTCGGACCCGTAATGGATTCTCTGGATGTTGTTTGTCTGGATTGTTTGACCGCAGGTTGGCTGCACGAGCTCGGAAAGCGCTTGGAGAGCCCATACGTGAACAGTACGTCTGGAGGTCCGACTGTACGTAGCGCCTACATCGCGTCGCTGTACTTCACCCTCAGCAGCCTCACCAGCGTCGGATTCGGAAACGTCTGCGCTAACACGGACGCTGAGAAAATCTTCTCCATCTGCACCATGCTGATCGGAGGTACACGCTTAACAACAAGAACAACGGTCACATTCCACGAACGTTTGCTTCTTTCATCAAACACAAGTTCACAAGTCAGCAAGCTTTACGTTTTCGCTGATTCCCAAAATGAGGTCCGTGTTAGTTTTCCCAGCAAAGTGGTCCAATTGTAACACCACTCAAAGAAATGCTGGAAAAATCGAAATCGCATGACGGACATTTATTACTCTGTGTGATATAGGGGTTGCCAAAATTTTTGGACCCCAAATGAACATTTTCTAATTTTGTCTGAATTTTGGTTCGTTATAATTTTGTGGTTTGTTATTTCCTGTCATTCATAACTTCTAAATCCATATACAGCAAACGTTTCTGCTTATTTTCGTGCTCTGTTTTCTTGACTTCTGTTGTTCCGTGGAGTTCGTGTAGCTGGAAGTTCTCGAGGAACTAGAGGAGGTGGATGGATGGAGAAATCTTTCTGTTTTTATTGCTGAACTCCTACACGAGTGCAGCGTGTCAGGATAGCGAAAGACACTAAAATAGCACGTGCGCTCTTCATCTAAACGTGGCTTGTTTGAATGCAGGAACATTTCAAAATGGTATCTCACAAAATCTGTCTTTAAACAAAAGAGGAGATTGTGGAGATTCTCTCACATAAATCAAGAAAACGCATGGTTTTGATGCTAGCTTGTAATTACAGAGAATTCTTTTTGTTTTCATTTGTTTGTTATATCCTAGTAACTGTATTTACTATGGTATGCTATATGGTACCTATGGTTATGCATAATTCTATCATTTTAAACATATATATTGTCTATAATGTCTATATGAGTGCTGCATTGATTGCAGAAATTAGCGTGTGAGCCTTTGAAAAGTAACAGGCTGAGAATTGACCCCTGGGGGACACCTTGAGCTCCCCAAGGAAATGAACAGGAAATGATTCTAAACAGTTTATGACATCAGTATGTCACATATTTCAGTCCTCTGACTGTAACAACACTAAACTATAAAGCTGTTTCCGTGAAACGTTAAGTAACAGAAAGCTGTCGGGAACCGACGTTAGCATTATGTCACTAAGCTTAAAGCTCTTATACTGCACAAGATCGGAAAAGATCGGAAAAAGGGCGCAAAATGGTTCTCCAGTTTCAGTGATCCTGTTCCTGCCTCAACGTTCAACATATTGCGCATTCTGAGATGCTTTTCTGCTCACCACGGTTGTAACGTGTTGTTATTCGAGTTAGCATAACCCTCCTGTGAGCAGATTAAACATTTGGACTCTGCTCTAGTAAGATTTGTTATTATTTATTTGTTATCATTTTACTATGAAAATTACATATGATGCGGTAGAGCAGCAAATCCAAACCACAAACCCTGTGGCGCTAGTTAGCTCCCTTTTTTGTTTGGCGCGCAAAAATGGGAATAAAATTCATAACCGTAGCTTCATCTTATCCCGTCGTATACAACCGCTTATTAAATGTGTATAGTGGAAAGAAAAATAACGCTCTGGTGCCTCTGGTGCGTGTATTTAGCTACAGTAGTACGGTTAGCTTGTGCTTCTAATCTGCGAATAAAACCAGTACGGAGCGGAGAATGTAACGTACCTCATGTCAAACAACCATCACTCTGATTAGTGCGTTATTCAGTTTGTGTTTAACTAGCTATATACAGTATAGCTAACACTGTTGGACAGTGCACGCAACAATAGCGTTCGCTACACACCCGCAAGAGACAACCAACGATACGAGGAACTTGACACTTGCTAGACGCAGGGTTATACATGAGCAACGCTAACTCCTGTATGCGCTCTCTGTGATTGGCTGTTCCAGCTCTCATGCACGCGGTGGTGTTCGGAAACGTGACGGCCATCATCCAGCGCATGTATTCCCGCCGCTCGCTGTATCACACGCGCATGAAGGATCTGAAGGACTTCATACGCGTCCATCGGCTGCCGCAGCAACTGAAGCAGCGCATGCTCGAGTATTTCCAGACCACGTGGTCCGTTAACAACGGCATCGACGCTAACGAGGTGAGTAATGAACTGGTTAAGGTTTTAATCACGGTATCACAATATGTAAAGCAAAATCTTTAACCAGGATCAAATTCAGAACCAGACGTTACCCAGAAGCACCAGGTAAAGCTAACAGTCGCTAATAATCAGCTAGAACCTTCCTCTAGCAAAGAGCAATCTGACCACTATCGCTAGCTAGCTAACCAGCTAAGTAAAACATTCTAGCAATTTCTCTCCACTTCCTGTATGCAAGTCAGCACAATGGAGGAAAAATTTTTTGCGTTTCTTGCTAACTTACAGCAACGCTTAGCATAGTCGCTTGTCAGTATGGTACATGTAAAAAAAATAAATAAATAAAAATCTGACCACAAATAAAGCAAAATCATGAACCTTTTAATTGTTTGTTCCAGCAAAAATAAATCTAATAATCTCTGCTAGTGAGTCAAATTAGCTAGCTAGCACACTCAGATGCTAGCTAAATGATCTTAATTAAATGTTATTAGCAAATATGACGGATTTCTTAGGTCATGTGATGCCTTTCAGTCAATAGGAACTTATTGAAGTCTGATGTGGTCGTACTTCTTCTTCTTCCTCTTCGTCCACAGCTCCTGCACGATTTCCCGGACGAGCTCCGGGCCGACATCGCCATGCACCTGAACAAGGACATCCTGCAGCTTCCTGTGTTCAAGGGCGCGAGTCGCGGCTGCCTGCGTTCCTTATCGCTGCACATTAAAACGTCGTTCTGCGCGCCGGGCGAGTATCTGATCCGCCAGGGAGACGCGCTCCACGCTAACTACTTCGTCTGCTCTGGCTCCCTGGAGGTGCTCAAGGACAGCATGGTGCTCGCGATACTGGGTCTGTACTTCATGTTCACTTTTTTCCAGTCAGGTGGAGGGGACGTTTACTTTTGCTTGTGCTAGCTGTTAGATTAGCGCCGTATTTCGGTCTGTGCTTCTTCTTGTTTCTGTTGGAAGTCGGAAGAAGCAGGTTTAGCTAATTTTCTGTTATATCTCTGTTATAAACATGTAATAAACTATATTCAACCATGTAGGATGTATACAACAGCATATCTATTGCATATTAGCGTATCCTATTCGAGTCTGTTATTCTTCCTGTTTGTGTTGGCAGTTAACGAAAAAGATTTTAGCTTTAGCATTGTTATATACATGTAATAAACTATATTCAACCATGTAAGTCGTATATAACAGCATACGCAGTGCAGATTAGTGTAGCTTATTTTGTCCTGTTTGTCTTAGCAGTCAGAAAAAGGGTTTTAAGTTTAGCATGCACTATATCTATGTTATAGCAATGTAATAAACAATATTCTATAAATAATAACAGCATATACAGTGTAGATTAGCGTATCCTGTTCCAGTCTGCTGCTCTTCCTGTTTGTAATGGCAGTTAGATGAAAGTATTGTATGTATTAGCGTTGTTATATACGTGTTATAACAATGTCAAACACTATTTCAACCATGTTGCACATCAGTTTTTAGCTAAACATGTGTTATAACTATGTCATAACAATGTAATAAACAATAATCTCCCATCGTAGTTGTATATTACAGTGTACACGGTGCAGATTAGTGTAGCTTATTTTGGTCTATGGTCCTTCCTGGAACATGGTGGGGATGTTCAAGATTAGCTTGTGTTATAACAGTGTAATAAACACTGATCTACTGCCTTCGTTGTATATAACAGTGTATATAGCATATATTAGCAATGTAATAAACTATATTCCACCATGGGAGTTATGTATAATGGCATATGCAGTGCAGATTAGTGTAGCTTATTTCTTCCTGTTTGTCCTGGCAGTCAGAAAAAGGGTTTTAAGTTTAGCATGTGCTATATCTGTGTTATAACAATGTAATAAACAATAATCTACCATGTTAGTTGTATATAACAGCGTATACATTTTGAGTTGTCCAGTTTCCTGTTGGTCTTGGCACTCAGATCACGAGATTTTAGCTTTTGTCTGTGTTATAGCTATTGTTATAAAAATGTAATGAATTATATTCTACTCCGTGTGTTTTATATGACAGCATATACAGAGCAGATTTTTTTTATATCTTTTTTTGTGTTAAATGCATTATTATCAGGTGTAACATATACAACATTTTCATGGCTACACAGGAATTAGCAATTTAGCATGTTGGAACTACATCTTGTTGTAAGCATTGTCTTTAAAATGTCTTGGGTTATCTCTCTATTATAACAATGTAGTAAACAACATTTTAACATGTTATTGTATAATATATATAATATATGTATGTGTGTGTGTGTGTGTGTGTGTGTGTGTTTGGATTGCAATTAGTCTAATGAATCTTATAATCAATCATTTTAATTATCTTAAAATTATTATTATTTTTTTTAGATGGACTCACCTACATTTTTTTGTAAATGTAAATAACAAGTGTTGATGTCATCGCAGGAAAGGGCGACCTGATTGGCTCAGACCTGCCGGGACAGGATCACGTGATTAAGACGAACGCGGACGTGAAGGCGCTGACGTATTGCGATCTGCAGTACATTAGCGTTAAAGCGTTGAGGGAGGTGCTGGAGCTTTACCCCGAATACGCCAGTGTGTTCACCGCCGACATCCACCACAACCTCACCTACAACCTGAGAGAGGGCAGTGAGGCTGAGGTGAACACACACACGCACACACACACACTCACACACACTCACCATTCTGTAGAGTAAACGGTCTCAATGTAACATTTTATTAAACACTATTACTATATCTTCCTTTCATTCAGGATCGGCTTAAATATCAACTTAAATACAAATTTAAATTAAAATTTAAATACAATAATAAAAACAAACTTAAAAAATTTAATACAAATAGGAACACAAAGTTAAACACAAACAAAAATACAAATTTAAATATAGCTTTACATACAAAAAACAAATATAAACAAATACAAATTTAAATATGAACTCAAATACAAAACTTTATAACAAACTTAAATACTAATTTAAATACAAAAACAAATTTAAATAAAAAAGCTAAATACAAACTTAAATACAAATACACATTTAAAAACAATAATAGAAACACATATGAATAAAACAAATACAAACTTAAGAAAACAAAACACAATAAGAACTTAAAAACAAACTTAAATTCAATAATAAAAACGAACTTACATAAAAACACAACTATAAACAAATACAAATTTAAATATGAACTCAAATAAAAAACTTTATAACAAATGTAAATACAAATTTATACATGAAAACAAATATGAACTGGACAAAAATACAAACTTTAATACAAACACAAATATTAAGATAAATACAAAATTATATAAAAACCAGAGACAAACTTAAAGACAAACTTCAATACGAACACAAATACACGCCTTAAATATTAAGACAAATGTAAATATGAACACAAACAGAAACAGAAAAATGAAATTTGATGCTAATGTCGTTAGCTAGGAGACGTGTTTGTCCCGAGGTGAACTGAATTATGGGATTGACTACATCGAGAACGATGTGTACAATGCCGCCTACAGGTAAAGAACTCAGGCTAACTGGCTTCTGAATGGGACTGACTTTATCTCCGAAGTGCACTAAACATGCTGCCTACATGGGGAGCTGCCGTCTGATTGAAACACAGTGGGTTCAGAAGGTTTGAATCATCCATGGGTTCGAAATGTTCGATGTCCTGATTATTCACTAAACCAGTGGTTAGTTTCTGATTAAAGCCAGACGAGGCGGCTAATTGAGCACCAGTGAGACGGGAAATGTGTGAAAATGAGTGCATTATTTATAAATCAGGTACATGAAGAGTGTGTTCTCTGGCTAATATGTTCTATTTGTTCTGTTTAATATTGTGTGCGTAATGAGGTTGTGTAACAGCGTAAACACTCCTAATTCGATCACGGTGGATAAAAAATAAACCCTGTGGGGGCTGTAATGCTGAGAAGGAAACTAAACAACAGCGAGTCTGCAGTCACTGTCTCAATATAAACTTTAATCACCACCTCTTTCAGCCTGAAAGCACATTTTTATAATGTAAAAGTTAAAAAAAATGTGTTAGCTAGTTAGCTAGACTATGTGTTTACAATGTTTAACTTTTGTTTTTTTAGGGTCTTGCGAGGTTCTCACGTTCTCCAAGGTTCCTTCACGTAAGTTGACTTGAATTGAGTTAAGTGTGTTGTGGGGATGTAATACTGAAATACTGAAATGTTGGTGTTATTTTATTAATTTTATTAACAACTCAATATAGCGAATTAAATGTGTGATAAAATCACATACATCCAACGCACACATTACAATTTCACGACCTTGATTTAGTGGCTTTGTTAAGTTCATGTACACGAGTAACTGGCGGAGCATGATCTACAAAAGTATCTCTAAAATCCAAAACAATAGTCTGTGCTGGATCAAGTGCTATTCTATGTGCTGCTGTTTAATGAACCATTTTGTTAAATTATACCAGTAATTAATGTGATAATTACCACTAGCACTATTCATGCAGTATACTAGACTCCTATTGGATTTATTTAAACGCTTGCCATCTTCTCATTCATATATATTGGTCTTTTTTATTTTCTTTTTAAAATTGTTTCGTGCTTTTATGCTATATTACATTTGAGAAATTAGCGCATTTTTATCCCTTTAAAGGCTAACGCATTTTTTTTTTATCCCTTTAAAGGCGAGTGTTTGTGTTTAGACGCTACTGAAAAACTCCGTCTTCTACTTAAAAAAAAAATCTGGCAACCTCAGAGGCGTGAACTACACGTAGGTCATTTTAATAACCTGAATGTGGAGCTCAGAAGGTCCACTTAAACAAGTGCGTAACCCGACTCTGAATACCAGGAACTTTCCTTACGTAAACCTTTCTGATTCTGAATACAACCCCTAGATCCTAATTTGGAAACAGGAAGTGAAATCATGTTTAGGATCACTTAGCAACAAATTGGTTTGTTTCTTTTGCATATTTTTATTTTAATGCAAAGTCCCTCACCAGCTAAAGTGTCTGAAACATCCCGGTTTCTCGACCTTCTGTTCTATAACTACAGTACGGGTGGTGTCTGTACAGTATATAAATAAAGACTCGTTAGCAGTATACTGAAGCTCAGTACAAAAAAAAAAAAAGGAACGTGGTGATTTTCCTTCTTTGAAAATGTAACTGGGTTCAGCTTCTGTTTTAAGTGTACAGCAGAGCGATTTAAAACGTGATGGAGGTGTGTGTGCAGGAGAGGAATCAGACTGGTGCGGTCTCTACTGAGCAGGACTCTGACTGAGAACGCTAGCTGGATTGTTGATGTTAGTAAAAACAGAACTCCTGCTGGGTGAACCCTTAAAGATTTCATGTACAACTCTCGTTTTAGAGAAGGTACTAAGGAGAACCCCTTTACTAAGCTGGAACCATTAACCATCCAAAGAGCCTTTGAGGAACAGTTTACATTCTCGGTACATAACTTTAGCTACATTGCCTTACTCTTAAGAATTATTTCGCCATGTTCTGGAAACAACATCAAAAATACATTGTATATAAACCACGAAACTACCATAAACAAGATAAGAAACAAACGAACCTCATTTAAACAAGCGTAATTAACAAAAGATTACAAGAACAAGACCACTTAAAAACAATGTTTTTTTACAATCCAGAACAATCGAATGGACTCAAGAGCATCGACAGACGGAAAGCATCCCTGCATGATCGAAACCGGCGGAGAAGCGGATGAACACTGTCACCTTTCTCCAGCGTCGAGATCCCGCCGGAACCTTCTCCTCCCGAACCTGGGGAACCTGCTGGGTGACGAGCTGCGGCAGTTTAACGCTCTACGCCGCTGCCGTTCCCCGGTGAGAGGAACCTGTAGAAGCGTGTCTCCAAAACCACACCCCAAATCCGACCATCCTTCACATGACACACCTTCCACGACTCAGGAGGGATTCGCCGCACGGAAACCCAACAAACTCCTCATTCCTACACTCAGCTGCTTCGCACCGCCTGACCTCAGCCCAAGGTTCGTACCATTTCGGAAAAGACGCCTGTAGTACATAGAGTGACATCATACACACTCTTCTAATGGTTAAATTCATCCACATGAGTTCATCCGTCACTTTCCTGCTCACTGCCAAATGGACAGTAAATTTGAAAGTGGCCTATTTACGTGTGTGTGTGTGTCTGACAGGGTGGTTGATGGAATCGAAGATAATGGACGTGTGTTTCACTTCAGCACCGAGCACAGCGGGACCAGCACTAGTACAGCAAAAGGTACACTGAGAGCATGCATAAACACACACACACACACTCACTGTACCATGTTCCAACATCCAATCAAATACACTAATGCAGCAGGATGAGAAACACTGCTCTCTCTCCCGCTCTGTCTCTCTCCCTCTTTATTTTGTCTTTCCTTCCTTCTCTCTTTATTCCTTCTGTTTAATTTGTCATCCATTTTTCATATTTTATTTATAGACAACGATCAGGTGAACAGCACACTGCTCCAGGAGACGGAGGAGGTGCGAGAGAGCATCAGTCAACTCAACAAAAAGGTACAAACACACACACACAAATAGCTCCCTACTCCCTACTCCCTACAGCGCACAATCATAGGACACACACACACCATCACTCCATTGCGGACGCGTCCCAAACCGCATGCTCTGGACACTTTATAGTTTGTTATGGGATCTCATGTCCACTGCATATTCTCTACTGTACTTTGGGAAATGACAACCAAATGGTAGCACCCAAAATAGCACACACACACACACAGATGGGAAGTAGGTACAGTGAGGTATAGCGTGCATTAAGACACAGTGTGTTTCCGCACTGCAGATAAGTCCAGGGGGAGTGCTGCAAAACAAATCTCCTGCCTCAACCCTCACAGTGGCCATCTTTTTTCCCCCATTTTTGTCCTCCATCCTTCCATCCTACCTTCTCTCCTGGGCTTTGTTAAAATATACCGCTCTGCACAAATCTCATTTATAAACATCATGTAAGGTTGGAAAGGTTGGTAATTGTAAGTGAAGTGTGAACTCAAAGTGTGGATGAGGCATCTGAAGTTGGAGGAGATATAATTCCAGAGCCTCTGTTTGAGATATGATTGGTTATAACCCCAGGCAAAGGTCAAATTATGGCCAGACATGGTCACCACAGTGGTACTGGATCCGGACTTTCATCTTCTGGTTGAACCAAATCTGGGATTGGATAGCATGTAGACGGGTAGAGCTGGAAATCAGAAAACACTGGAAACACTGGAGAACTGTTAGATCTACGTAAGGAAACTGGGAGAAGATACCAGGAATACCGGGAAAACTCCACAAAGGGAAACAATGTGATCTTGGTGACTTTTACTGTGGCATGGCTTGAGTATTTCAGAAACTGCTGATCTCCTGGGATTTTCGCACAACAGTCTCTAGACTTTGTGCAAAAAAACAAAAAACATCCAGTAAGCGGCAGGTCAGTAAGCGGCACCTTGTTGATGAGAGCGGTCAGAGGAGAACACCCAGACTGTTTCGAGATGACAGGAAGGCTATGGTTACTTAAATAACCTCTCTTTACAACCATGGTGAGCAGAAAAGCATCTCAGAATGCACAACATGCCGAAACTTGAGGAGGAACAACAGCAGAAGACTGCATCAGGTTTTATACCTGTCAGCCAAGAACAGGAATCTAAGCTACACTGGACACAGGGTCACCCAAACTGAACAAACTGGACAAAAAGACTAGGCGAGTGTTATGCTTTTCTGCTCATCACATTTGTAAAGAGTGGTTTCTGAATTACATCTTGATCTGTATCTGCCGCATGATTGGATAACTGCATGAATGAGCAGGGGTACAGGTGTTCCCTTTTTGTTTCTGTAAAGTTTTGTGTCATTGATCTCAAATCTGGAATCCAACAGTCAGGAATATGCTACCAAGCAGGTAGTGTAAACTTATCACTCAGGAATAAATTGTTATAAACTGAGCCACGGTTGATATTAAAGTCTATTTTCTTTCTTCACCCATCTCTAGATGGTCAGCCTAAACCAAGAAGTGTCTCAGCTAACGAAGGACCTGCATCACATGATGCACCTTCTACAAGCACAAGCAGCAGTTCATCACTACACCACCTCCATGTCCTCCTACCCCTACGGAGTGCACATGATGCACGGAAACACTGCGGCATACACCACTGGCGTGCACTCTCATCAGGAAGCTCAAGGCCTTTATCATCCACATCATCATCTTCAGGCTGAGAAGATCGTCCAGATCGGGGCAAGTGCATGGAGCCACACGTCAGAAATAGGTATGTCCAAACATTATCCTACTGTATATTCTTGACTCTGATTGGTCAGAAGCCCATCAGATTAAGCCTATCAGCATAAGCACTGAAGCTTGCACAGATATAGGACACATTGCTTCATTTGTAATTACCTGAAAAAAATTAGAGCCAAAGACCACACATTATTTACACCTTTTTTGTCAAGAATCATTTCAAATCTATGTTCGAATCATTATCTTGATGGGGTTTAAGGTTCTACCTTTCATTTCGACAGTACCCTGGTCTTGTGTGACTGACAATGGCCACTGAGTGGTCTTTACTAGAAGGATGTGGAAAGTTTTTGTGTAAAGTTATATCTGTGTGAAGGTTACATTAGACTAGCTAAGATCAAACAAAAGGGCGGTAGATACTGTTATTGCCTCACATCTTTGGGGCCCAGGGTTCCATCCTGAGCTCAGGTTAGTCTGTGGTGAGTTTCATATGATCTCCCTGTGTTTGTCATTGTGGGTTTCCTCAGGGTTCTCTGTTTTCCTCCCACCCTTAAAAACAGCACCTTAAATTAGCCTAACTTGAGTGTGAGTGTTTGATGTACTAGCTCATCAATGGTATATTCCTGCCTTGTGCCCAGTGAATCCTGACCAAAGCAGCTACTGAATCTAATTAAATGAATTTAAAAAATCAGCAACTTATAGAACTAGAGCTAGCTACTATTAGTTAGCTTAACAGCTAGCCATGTAGAGCTAACCCAGCTTATACCACCAAACCTTAACCAATCTGTGATCATGGTGTTGCAGGTGGAGGTCGGACAGGTGCGCCCGCACAACCCGAAGTTTTCAGACACCTTCCTCATCTTGATCCTAACAGCGCCTGTGATCCTGCTTCCTGTAAATCAAGCTTAATTAACATTAACACCTCCACTTCCTCCTTCTATCCAGTGAAAGGATACAAGAAACAGGAAGCGGCAGGTCAGGATCATGGCAGCCTCGCCAACATCAGTCGCTCTCAGCCCGTTCTGTTCAACCGGGACAAACCAAACCAAGTCTCTTTAAATCTTCATTTACTTTCCAGTGCTCCAACATCCACTCACTCCCTGCTAATCGCTAATCGCACAAATCCGATCCACCACAATCCTCCGGCCACTAGCGAACCAAATCTGGAATTGGATAGTGACACTCCAGATGCAGTCCTGGAAGAGGTCAGTGAGGACCGGGAAGACGCTGTCCTGCTGTCAGATTTGAGCAAAGTGGGACACACAAGTCGCGAGTGCCTGCTAGCAGACGACGGATCTGCGGAAAACCAGGACATCGAGACTTCAGAATCAGAATCAACGAAGCCCGATGTTGGGACTCAAAACGAAAGCAGTGGCTCTGAAACTTCCTGGTGCCTCGACCTGATGGACTAATCCAAGACTCTTAAGAAAGTATATCCAAAATGTTTGCAGTGATCTTTTTTTTTTTGACAAGGGATTGTCTTTTCCATCCCACCCGTGCAAATAACTTAATAACTATGCAAGACGCATGTTGATTGTGCATTATTCCTTATTTACTCAAAAAATACTCAGTATACCACACGAATAGCTTGCCTTTGAAATTACGCACAGTCGGGTCCAAAAGTCGGAGTCCACAGGTTCTTGTCTGAGTAGAATTATTAGTACTCCGTACATTTCACATTATCGTCCTAAATGTTTCCAGCCAATAAGAAGACACTGTACTGGTTGTACATGTGTCAGTCTGGGAAAACCCATCAGATGTCGCTGCGGTGGAATCCTGCATATATTCAATAATCTATTTTGGTATCAATAGTTTAAGAAAGCGTGAGTATATTTCGGCGAAATGTTATTATTCAGATTATTTTCTAACATTTCCTTGGCATCTTCTTGTAAAGATCATGTTGTGTAAGAAGCCAGTAGAAAAAAAAAATCCGTCTGCCTAAAGATGTCTAAAACCTTGCTAGAAACATGATCAAGTTGTTGGACAGTTCCGTAGCCGTAGCGACATGTTAGCAATCAGATCAGATATTGGATGTTAAATTGTCCGCTCATATCATCATCAAAACAAAGAAGAGCGTTTACACACCCTGTACAGATGACAGTTTTAAAACTAACTTTAAAATGACCGAATACAATGACAAGAAATGTAGCTAACAAGGCAATCAGAGATGATTTCCCCACCGATGTTAGCGTGAACCGAGCTCAGTGGAGTGAAGAGACGACGATGAGGCTCGTGTTTAAACACCGTAAGTGATTTTTACCTCAGGTGATGAGACAGAGACTGATGCGAGACCTCATTTCCCATTAAGTAAATTTTGACTTTTAGAGGGATTTAAAATGCTAGAACTTTCCTTCTAGTTCAGCACAGAAAAACATATTTCTTTAAAAAAAAAAAAACAACTTTTCAGAACTATAGAAAGTAAAAGATTTCCAAACTGAAGGGTTTTCCCAGACCGCCACATATTTTAGTGAAGGATGATGAGGAGTGTTAACTGGAGCCAGACTTTTGGACTCGATTGTGTTTGCCGTGGTGAACTATCAGGGTGTTTATCAAACCTTTTTTTGGGCATTTTAATAAATAAAGTGGATTGCCGACGTAAACAATCCGCCGTGTAGCATTTTGACGGTAGCATTCGCTCGAGTTATTCCAGACTAGACGCATCATACTAGATGCATCCTAAACTTCTCTATATATTTTTTTTCTGGTAGAATCTATGTTCTGTATTTCTTCTTACCTTCGTGCATGGTAAAGTTTATCGTTCTTTTTTCCTAAGGAAAAGGTATCAAGTGAAATGTGTTCACATTATGAATGTTTGAAGGGAAGGACTTCGCAAAATTTTGCACGTGCACTGTTAGACTGCTTTTCTTAAAACGAATCCTTTCTGAGAATTTCAGTACAAACACACACACACACACATACACACAAAAATCTCCCAGACTCTTCGATCACGGTTTAAAATCTACTCGCAGATCAACAACATAACATTTCTTTCATTAGTGCGATGACGCAGTATGTACGAGTTTATTAATAACTGAAAACTTACATCAGGTTTTGTTTGGTTTTCTGTTTACTGTAAAGGTCTTACAGAGGTGTGTGTGTGTGTGTGATGCTGCAGCTTACACTGTTTCACATTTGCCTAAGTGTGTATTTTACACTCATGAATGATTAATGAGAAATTGTTAGCAGTGAGCGAGAACTCGGTGAAAGAACGACAGGAATAGTGGGCATTACACAACACACACACACGCACGCACGTACACACAGACGCGCACACAACACACACACACACACGCACACAAATGCACACACACAGACACACACACAGGTCTGGGCAGTTTTCAAGTGGTTTTTGCATTTCAATTCAAGTTCATCAGAATTTTTCAAAACAAATCAGAAAAAAAAACCCTTAAACGCTTATTTCTATTAAAACATTTTAAAAAAATCTCTTTTTAACAACATTTTGTTACTGCTGTACGAATAATTCTGAGATTTTTCCTGAATGTGACTGCAACGCAGCTAATGTGATTTATTCCCTTTAAAATGTGAATTTTCATTTAATTAATCAGTACCAGATTTATTTATTTATTTATTTATTTATTTATTTATTTGAATTCCCCATTAAATATCTGAAACATATATATATATATATATATATAGTATATTTCACATATATATAAAATTAACATTTAACAATAATTCTGCACAAAACAGAATTACTGTAAGGAATCTTTTTAAAAAATATAGCGATGTGACACATTACACCATCGAATACTTGAATTATTATTATTATTATTATTATTATTATTATTATTATTATTTCGCCTGATGATGAACTTCATCTCTGTCTCTTATGATCATGGCGGTGTTTCCATGTGACTGTAACATAAACCCGACGGTATTTGCATCTTTCGCATATTTACTCTCAGAGAAAGCGTATATACTCTGTAGATCCGTTCTGCATGACGAGCATTTCCCCCCCTCTATGCATTATCTTTGGTTTGAGCATGAAATGTAAAAAAATAAAAATAAAAATAAAAAATTTGTTATAATAAAAAGAAATTAAAATTTGCCACTGAATAAATGCATCATTTTTACTGAGTAATCAGTCTTTGTCTTATTGTCACATGATGTTTCTGATTAATATTGAATAGCACTTTAATGCAGCTTTATTATTATTATTATTATTATTATTATTATTATTATTATTATTATTATTATTCAGTAAAGAATAAAATACATGCTTTTAGAGGAAAATCATCAACAATCGAGTGGTGTTGTGGAGTTTCTGTATTACTGAGTTATTGTTTTCCTGTAACAGCACGTGTTTTGTTCCTCTTACACCACAGCGACGTGGCAACCAGTGCTAGTTTTATATTTATTAAAGAACAACATCATACTTTTTTTAAAATCTATTTTTAGATACATTTAATGTTGTGGAACGTCCTTGAAACATTAGTTTCTGTTATCTCTTACCTTATAGCAGCTATAACTGTCGTTTCTTCATGACTTGGGACTCCTCTGTTTCTCTGGACTTGTCTTTCTTGACTTGGAATTTGTCTTTCTTGACCTAAGATTTGTCTTTCTTGATTTGGGATTTGTCTTTCTTGTCTTTCTTGTCTTGAGATTTGTCTTTCTTGTCTCGGGACTTGTCTTTCTTGTCTCGGGACTTGTCTTTCTTGTCTCGGGACTTGTCTTTCTTGTTTTGGGATTTGTCTTTCTTGTCTCGGGACTTGTCTTTCTTGTCTCGGGACTTGTCTTTCTTGTCTCGGGACTTGTCTTTCTTGATTTGGGATTTGTCTTTCTTGTCTCGGGACTTGTCTTTCTTGATTTGGGATTTGTCTTTCTTGATTTGGGATTTGTCTTTCTTGATTTGGGATTTGTCTTTCTTGTCTTGGGATTTGTCTTTCTTTGCTTGAGACTTGAATTTGGACTTGTTGGATCTAAGTTGACTTGGGACTTGTTTTTTTTTCTTGACTTGAGTCCTTTCTGTCCTGACCTGGGACTTGAGTTGGAACAAGTTTTCCATAAATTGTAACTCGTCTTTCTTGAATTAGGACTCGTCTTTCTTGACCCGGGACTTAGGACTTAAGTGTTAATATTTAAGACATTACTTGTTATTTGCTGAGCACAGCTAGCTCGTCCCCTTGACAGTGTCCTCTGTAGGCTTCGGATATGTCGTTTAGAGCTTACTGTCAATCCACACGGTCTGACAGTGTGTGAGAAAGTGTGTGACTGTGTGTGGTTTCATATTGTGTGCAGTGAGAGGTCACACACTTCCACATGCCCAGAGAAGGGTTCAAAACACACACACACACACACACACACGTGTGTGCACTTTATGTCAGGAGAACTCGTTGATTTTTTTTTTTGGATCCGGTGTCATGCTATGTGTGTCGAGTTTCCCTCTTCATCTCTCCTTTACCATCTGTCACTTTCCACGTGGAGAGAGTCATATGAGGGGTAAAACACACACACACACACACACACAATTTTATGAATACAATTTTATGAATTTTATAGACGGATTCTATACAATTCCGATATTCAACAATGTACATATTTGATCTTGTTTTGCTCGGACACATTGAAAACGACTCTGTAGTAGCAGGAAGACATTTTTGGAATATCGTGAGGACGTTGGACATCATGTCTTTCACACTGTTTAAAGCTCTTAAAGTTTCTGCAGCCAAGAGCTCCTTTAACTCTAAAAATATTTCCCAGACTCCTCAGTGTAGATTTATTTTATAAACATAATCTTTTCTTGACTTGGGTCTTGTCTTTAGTGACTTAGGACTTAACTTGGGATTTGTCTTTAATGAATGGGGACTTAAATTATTTGACTTGGTTTGACTTTGGTACTTGAATTGGGACCTGTCTTTCTTGACTTCAGACCTTCTTGAGTTGGGAATTTTTTCTTTTTTTATTCCGAGACTTGAGTTAGGACTTGACTTTTTGAAGTGGGATTTGTCTTTTTTTTTATTTGACTTGATTTTTTTTTGGACTTGGCACTTGTCTTTCTTCACTTGTAACTCGACTAGGGAGTTGTTTTTCTTGACTTGGGATTTGATTATTTTCTTTCTTTCTTTCTTTCTTACTTGACATGGGACTTGACTTTCTTGACTTGTAACACGAAGAGGGAGTTGTCTTTCTTGACTTGGGATTTGATTATTTATTTTCTTTCTTTCTTTTTTACTTGACATGGGACTTGACTTTTTTGACTTGTAACTCAAATGGGGAGTTGTTTTTCTTGACTTGGGATTTGATTATTTTTCTTTCTTTCTTTCTTTCGTTTTCTTTTTTTCTTTCTTTCTTTCTTACTTGACATGGGACTTGACTTTTTTGACTTGTAACTCGAAGAGGGAGTTGTCTTTCTTGACTTGGGATTTGATTATTTATTTTCTTTCTTTCTTTTTTACTTGACATGGGACTTGACTTTCTTGACATGGGACTTGTAAACTTTCTGGAGTTTTAGAAATGGAGGTTATAGAATTTACTGGAGTTATAGAAATGAAGTTGTTGGACTTAAGTTTATTATTTATAGGTGACTTTTTGAGTTACTGAGGTTTGAATTAAAGTCAATCAATTTAAGTGATCAGTCAAATGCCTTAATAACTGTAAGAAGTCAGTAATTAATATAATAACTCAGTGAGTTGATGTGTTGTGACCTACAGCACCGTAACTCAAATAATCCTCACATGAACCCAGTGTGAAGCTGCCTCCTGATCGAGACTCGGCATCGGTGGTGTGTGTGTGTGTGTGTTTGTGTGTGTGTATATATATGAGTAGTTTTTATATTTCAAAATGTGTGATGGGTTTAACTGGCTTCGGCAGGATACCTACCTGCCGTATGGTGTGTGTGCGTGTGTGTGTGCGCGCGTGTGTGTGTGTGTTATCCAACACTGGTATCAGCAGCCGTCTGCTGTGGGGTCAGTTTCAGTGCGTATCATCGAAAGTTTAATAATAAAGCACTTAATAAAGTAATGGAGGGAAATGTAATGAATCCCAGTGGGGCCACATTAGAGAGATCAAATAAGAGCCTGTGTGTGTGTGTGTGTGTGTGTGTGTGTGTGTGTGTTTGTATACCATGTAACTGATATCTCTAGAAATTTCCATGAGGTTGTACGTGCAGTAATTTGCTCTACGTTACATTAAGTAAGGAATAAAACACTGAGTGTGTGTTGTGCAGTTACAGTAAAATAATCAGTGACGGTGTGTGTGTGTGTGTGTGTGTGTGTGTGAGTTACTGTAATCACACCGAGGTTGATTATTTTCCTTTAACAGCACGTAACAAAGTGTTTTATTCCTCTTACAGCACTTGCTCAGTTCTGCTAATTTTTTCTTTCTCTTATTAATTCGTTCATTCGTCCTTTCGCTTGTCTTTACTGCACTCTTTTGCTTTTACATTTTTTTATTTCTTTCACCCATCTATCCATTATTTCCATCTGTCTTTCTTTTTCTTTTTATATTTCATTCTAGATTTTTTAGATCTTTCCTTCTTTATTTCACACTTTCTTTACAGTTTTTCTTCTTTTCATGCATCTTATTGTTTTTTTATTTTTTTCATTTCTCTCCTTTTTTTTCTTTGCCTCACTCTTTCTTTCCATTTTTTATTTCTTTCTTCCATCCAATATTTTGCTGTTTTTCATTTCTTTTTTCCTTTATTTCCCCCTCACATCCTCTCCGTCATTTCTACTTTCTTTGTCTCGTTCTTTCATCCCTTCATCATTTTTGGCGCTTTGCAGAGGCAGTGCTTCTGCTATTTTGTCTCAAGTGCTACAAAACACACTTTCGATGTTTCTGGCGTAAATAAAATCTAAAATAAAATATCCTCCGTGAACACACAGGTACGAGTGTTCTGTACAATAATAATAATAATAATAATAATAATAATAATAATAATAATAATAATAATAATTCTGTTGTACTCGTCCTGAATGTAGCGAGAAACGCTGCAGCACCATCTGCTGGAGAAACAAGTCACTCAGACACACACACACACACACACTTCATCAGTTCTTTCTGTCTTTCTTGTTTCTTTCACACATCTGTTTTCCCTTTTATTTCTTTTTTTTTTTTTTTTGCCTTTTAGAATATATATACATTTTTTTTTTTTTTAAGAGCAGAGCTAGAATTTGTTTTCTAAAAGCGTTCATGAACACGGTCATGTTTTCATCGGACACTGAATAAATGAATAATATCTGGTCTGAGGAGCTGCGTCTTTGCATCGCTTGTTTCATCCCAGCTAAGCAGCTAGCTATCATATCAGCGAACCAGCTAAGAATCTAACAGGCTTAGCATGCTAGCTAGCTAACATGGCCTCATTTATATTGCTTAAATAAACCTACCTAGCTCATCTACATGAGTGTCTAGGTCAAGTAACTTCTTCTCACTGAGGAGTTTCCTGTAACGTAGCTAACGTTCTTCAGCTTACAAGTGAGTTTATGGCGTCTGTTTGGACAGGATCTCGACTTTCAGTGCCATGACGACGTCCTCCATGTTGTAATCGTAAAGCTTTACGTCTTGAGCGTGTCCAAAACACAACAAAGCTGAGAGATTTGAGATAAACTAGTACAAACACTCAGAGTTTCTATGAGAAGCTTAGCATCATTTAGCCACTGACAGGACGCCAAGCTATAAGACTCTTCTAGCGTTACATCATTTGAAAGTGTTTAGCTGAATAGCACTCGCTGTCTTTTAGCTAACTTTAACATTTTAGCTAACTGTAATCAGATTCCTAAATAAAATTCTTGATACGTTCTTCAGATTATAACCACGTAGCGTCAGGTTGCTAGGCTACTCGGGTCTTTTTGCAACCAGGTTGTACGCACGCATCTCTTTTTCGTTTACAAACGCTGCAGCAGTCGAATTATAAGCATTTCCGTAAACTGTTTATTAAATCCGTAATCTCTGTACACTTGCCCTCTCACCCTGTTTCATCAGTGACATCACTGTAGAGTGACGTCAGGAGGACAGTTTACCCAGAAAGCATTGCGGCGCTGTTTCTTATACACAGTGGGATTGTGTGTGTTTACATTGTGTGTCAGTCCGAGCGTGTACTCCATCTCTCCCGTGATGCCACGCTGCGTATCAGGAAACGGTTTTCCTCAGCAGGAAGTCGGCGTACTCCTTCCTGCGGATGACGCGCTGCATCTGAAACGTGTTGGTGGAGGTGTGACAGAAGGAGATCATGTGACTCTTCAGCTCTCGGAACGCCCCCTCACTAACGAGCTGCACTCTCATTGGTCCGATGCTGCCTTTGATCCGGAACGACCTGTAGACGGCGCAGTCGGCCTGCAGACACACGTCCAACTGTGTGTGTGTGTGTGTGTGTGAGAGAGAGAGAGAGAGAGAGAACAAGAAAAATGAGTATAACTATTAACAAACATCAGTTATACAGTACTTCCTTTAAAACGCATCAAGTGGCTAATAATAAGGAATGAAACACATGGAGTGTGCTTCCGAATCCTGCACTAGACTCCCACACACTCTGCACGCCGTCTGACCCTTTTCGTCTTCCACACACCCCATAAAATCAGAGCTTTCTCTTTCTTCTGATCTAGTGCGCAGGAGGATTGGATAACTGACCTTATACCGCTGCTCCTCGGTGAGGTTCCTGACACCTCGCAGCTCCATGAAGACCTGGTAATGAGGCTGAGCTCCTCCTGACGAGTCTCCTGCAACACGACAAACACAAAACGATCATAGCTATGATGGAGCCATCATCTTTATCCTCTCTGGTGATGAAGTGTCGTGTGTGCACTCTCGACAAAACCACATCTGAGGTGTGAAGTTCTCTCACAGAACGTTATTCTAGCTAGCATCTTCATGTTCAAGTGCTTAAATGCGAAATGATTGTGTTGTGCTAGCATTAGAGTTAGAGTTTGTTTTTGTGCTGTACTGCACTGTCTTTTTTGTTTCAGAATTAGCATGGTTTCCGCTTTCCTTATTTGGTCGTTGTTTCCTTTTCTTGGCAGAAAAACAGAATCAGCCAAGACACGTATGCATCTTCAGTTTTTGCACTGGTTTCTGCACCTACGAGGCTAACAATGTAGCTAATGCAAATATATAGCTACCATCTTTGCATCATGCAATGTTCCATCATTACCCAGAATTCCACTCTCAGCACAGCAGTAATCCACCAGTTTAGCGCCGGGCCACTGTGTCACCGCTTTCTTTAGAGCGGCTAAAAACAAGGCCTCGTTCACTTTTTCACCTCGAACGTTTAGCGTCTCACTGGGTCTGCAACACACACACACAAACACACACACACACAGAATTAGGTTAGTGGACATGTCTTCATCTTGAAGGCTCACATCAGCCTCATCGACCTCCAGTGAGCGGTGAAATGTCTCGGGTGCCAAAACTTACGAAACTTGATGACAAAATGATAAATAGATAAAACAGCCAAGACGACATCTTTATGACACAATCTTTATATGTGTGTGTGTGTGTGTGTGTGTTTTACACACAGACCTGTAAAGAAACTCCACCACCGGACACTGGTTGTGAAACCCGACCACTTTCACTACGTCTCCAAGGCGATACCTACAGAAAAAAAACAAAAACAAAACTGCATATTCAGTAAGAAATAACACTCTGTGTGTCACGCTGGTAGAGGAAAATAATCAACAACTGGGTGGTGTGATGAAGTGAAGTTACTGTCACCACTCAGAGTATTCTGTTTCTTTCTTTCTTTCTCAATTTTGTTAATTTTTTCTCTTTCTTTTCTTCGTTTCTGTTTTTTATCCCTTTGTTTTTTTCTTTCTTTCTATTTCCTCTTCATTTTCTATTATTTCCCTTTTCTTTTTTTTCTTTTCCATTTCTCTCCTTTTCTTTGTTTCAGGTGGTTTTTACTGTTTTCCAGGAGAAGTGTGGTAGAGTTCATATTTAATTAAAAACTAAAAAATTCAGATCCAGATATTGCGTTACATCTGCAGTACCTGAACAGTCCCGAGGCGTTGGTGATGATCAGCTCGTAGTTCTTCCCCTCCTCCACCTCGTCCATGAGCATTGTGTCGAGTTTGCTGAGTGTGTGTTGTGCGTCTAAATGTTCCTCTGGTAGAAACTCGAAGAACATGGAGCGAGGACAGAGCAGGTAACGTCTCCTGTCCTGGAGCGGCCACAGATTCACTCCGATCAGACCTGAGACAGAGACCGAAGTGTGAGCTCAATCACCTACGCTGCTTAATCATAGATAGTACATAGTATAGTGTAGTTTAGTATAGTATAGTATAGAATACCCCACTATATCACTCGATACTATACAATACTCCACTGTACTACTCAATACTACACCATGCTACACTCTACTACACAATACTCCACTATATGAATCCATACTACACAATACTCCACTGTACAACTCAGTACTACACCACGCTACACTCTACTACACAATACTCCACTATATGAATCCATACTACACAATACTCCACTGTACAACTCAGTACTACACCACGCTACACTCTACTACACAATACTCCACTATATGAATCCATACTACACCATACTCCACTGTACCACTCAACACTACACAATACTCCACTATATGAATCCATGCTACACCATACTCCACTATACAACTCAGTACTACACCGTGCTACACTCTACTACACACTACTCCACTATATGAATCTATACTACACCATATTCCACTATACAACTCAGTACTACACCACGCTACACTATATGACTCAGTACTACACCATGCTACACTCTACTACACAATACTCCTCTACACGCACCCATACTACACCATACTACACTGCACGACTCAGTACTACACCATACTACACCATGCTGCACTATACCATACCATACTCTACTATACTACATAATGCAGCACAATACTGTGCTATACTCCACTGTATCACACCACACTCCACTTTTCTCCACCATACTTCACTATACACCACTACATTTCACTACACTACACTCTACTACACCATACTACATTATACCCCTCTCCACTACACTACACCATACTGTAGTATGCCAGGTGATATTCCACTATGCTCCACTCCACTATAATCCCTTCTACTACAGCAGAACACAGCATAATAAACTACACTGTACCATACTCCACTATACTCCACTGTACTACAGCAAAGTCCACTATACCCTGCTACAATGTACTCCACCATACTACACCATACTACCTCTACTCTCACCATACTACACTATGCTACACAATACCCCATTATTCTGCTCTTTACTGGACTACACTCCACAATGCCCCATTGCACTATACTACACTATACTACACCTATACTACACTATAGTGTACCACTGTACTGTAGCGTGCTCCACTATACTTTGCTATACTCTGCTGTACTACACCACACTCCACCCTATCACACCATACTCCACCCTACCACACTACATTTCACTATACTACACTAGACCATACTCCACCCTACCACACTACATTTCACTATACTACACTAGACCATACTCCACCGTACTCCCTTTTAGTACCAGTTTGTTTTCAGATTGTCTTTTCTTTTTTTGTCCTAAATGTGCACAGACCTGTGCTTGTCTACACAAACATAATTTGAGATGAAATGACCTTCTGAGGCGGCGTAGAGCGGAGAATAGAAGGGCACGCCCCTGCAGTAGTGCTGTCTGAGACTCTCTCCATAAATCTGATGTGGCCCTGAGTCGACGGTGTGAATCAGGTGTAAACGAGGCCACAGTCTGAGAGCGACGCCTTCGAAGCCCTCGGCGATGGCAGTCCTGAGTTCTGCGCCTCTGACAGGATCCGGCTTCGTTCGCTTTTCCAGCTCCGACCTGAGCCGAGCATCCAGAAGAAGCCTGGAGCTGATCCGACCCGATTCCACGTCATCAACCAGCTCCTCCCAATGCTCCTGCACTCAAAAAAAAAAAACCATTACAGGGGCTAGTCAATCACACACTGTGTGGTTTACAGGTCAATTATTACACATACTTGGATAATTAATTAATTAATTAATTAATTAATCACTTATTAATAACATGTTTTTGTTTCTATAGCAACAGCTCATTCACAGGAACTTGGATGGTGGACGCGGCACGTAAATAGCTACTAATACACAAACTAAACCGAACTATTTGAATTAGCTAAAGATCTGTTTCTCAAGTGATTTCTTCGAGAAGATTAAAACTGTGATATGCTAATTAAGCTAACGAATTTTAACTAATGTATTATAAAAAAGGATGAATATTAACCTCCAGGAGTCTGAAGGCGTCAAACACCGAGGATGAGAACCTGGACTCCACGATGCTGACATGACGATCCCTCAGGGCGAAGAGCAGGTGAAGGTACAGAGCATCACGCTCATTCTGCACCTACAGAACAAATCAATCAACACACACACACACACACACACACACACTTAACCATTCCTGGTCTGATGTGAAAGTGGTATAAATTTGTTAACGTGAGTTTCTCCCTCTACCTGTAAGATGGCGGTGGGACTCGTGCAGAGGTGGTGTGTGTGTTTGGAATAAAACGGCGTCGCTACGATTCGAAGTCCTGCCTCAGAGTAACGTTCAGCCGTTGGGTAAAACAGTCTGAAGGTCGTCTGGAGACTCGTTATACCCGGGAAAGATTTCCTCATGACATCTACACACACTGACATGCCCTGTAAGAAGTAGTCACTGTTGGTTTCTTTGGTGATCAGGAGCATCTTGCTGCATCCTGATGACCCTGAGGTCATCGTTAGGATGGGCGTCTCCATGACAACGGCCTTTTCCTCTCCAGAGGCGACTCGCCGTATGAGCTCCTCGTAATGATCGTATGTGGTGACGGGGTGACGCTTTCGGAAATCCGTGGCGTCTGGGAGGAATATTAAAGATTCAAATTGATACCTTTTTGTAAAATTATTTACAAATAAAGAATGTAAAAGTTGTGATTGCATAAGTATTCACACCCCCCTTATCCCCTGACCGGGTGGTGTGAAACCCCTTAATTAGCTGCCATCATACAATGGCAGCTAAAAATAGATTTCATACAAATAGTTGAATCTAGTCGACCTGCACGCAATTAAAGTATCACGACAGAGTGAAGCATGGTGGTGGAAGCATCTTCACCTCCACTTCAATACTATGAGCTATTCTGTGTAGATTTCATTCAATAATTCAGGTTATAACAAAAAGTTATAAAAAAAAGAGGATAAAACTTACACAAGCCACTGCATAACAAATTTGTTATAGATTTTGTATGTTAATAACCGACTGATCTACTGATACACTATTTCAGCGGTTCTCGAACTGATGAGATTGCAAAAAAAAAAAATCTGAGAAGTTGTACCTCTACTTCATAATTATTAAACTTTGTTAGTTTTTATTAAATCTCTTGCAGCCAAGCAGAAGAAAAGTGGCACATGTTAAGAAATAGTGGGCGTTATTAAACACTGTTAAAATGAAATAATGTGTGAACCAATCACGATTCACGATTTATGACAATCCAGTGCACATGTAACGAGTTCGCTGTGATGTCATCAGAACAGAGGAGGAAACAGTCGGAAAGTTGTGTGTGTGTGAGTGACCTGTGATAGAACCGAATTGATACTGGAGTCCATATTGTGTGTGTTTCGCGTCTCTCAGCCGTCTGAGCAGCGTCTCCTCCTGCACTCTCCGTACACACAGTGTGTCTCTCTCCAGCGCGTCTCTCTGCCGTCTCCCCGCTCGACTCACGCACCTAACGGACAGGCAGTGACGCACGACGCTGAACACACTGCGCCTGCCTCCCGTCACACACTCGCCCCAGAGCGCGACGGCGACGCTCAGAGCTACAGCGCAGAGAGCCAGGAACACGTCATGCGCCATTCCTGTGCCAACACACACACACAAATTAATATGAATCTATATAAATACATACATTTATTAATATCTATAAAGAATGTTACTAAATAGTATTAATAATAAGATAATAATAAGATTAAATTGATAATAATCGTACATAACATAACCTAATCTCCACTTCAGGAAAATTGACATTTCTCATTGAAAGTTAACATTTGTTTGAGTTACACAATTAAAGAACAACACCGCATATTTTTATCCCTTTATAGTTTCATTTAATGTTGTGGAATATCCTCCTCTGAAGGAAAAATTCAAGTGACCTACAGCTTTACCTCTGACTGTTACACAGCACTGACACTGGAGACTCCTTCCATAAGTGTTAAATAAACACTCACGAATTATCAACGTTTTTGATCCGTTTATGTGATCTCCCTGTGAATGAGCTGTTCCTATAGAAACGATGAGTGTATTAATATAAACCTGTGATGTACAGCTGCTGCATTATTGTCAGAGCTGCTGTTCTAGAAAACTAATCAACGCCTTCCTTCTGACCAATCACAATCCAGAACTCAACAGGGCTGGGCTGTAAACTTGTGGGCGTGGCTACACGTGCTGTCCTACTGTTTACCAACTTTTGGCTGCGTGTTTGTTTGTTTGGTTTGGTTTTTTGATGTAATCTAGTCATTCATAAAACAGTAATAACAACTGGAATGTCAGTGAAATGCCGTTATTTCCGCTTACCGGTTAGAAGCGCTCGTGCCGTTAGCGCCGCCATTACACCACACCCGAGAAGACACATTACACAAACACGGCGAGACAAACACACCATGGCTGTAAAGTTACTGTAAAACTCACTCATTCATTAATTAATTACCCTAATTAAAACACCACATCGAGTTTAGCGACAAAAACATCCCCTCTTCCTTATTTACACTTCCGGGTTTGACGCAACGGCGTCGTGACGTCATTTCGGCGACGGCACTACAGCAGCTCTCTGTGTTTTACACTTTTTATATTCAAAATCTTTGTATTTTTTTTCTTTAGTAAGTTCTATCTATAGTTTATATTTTCTTTAGTAGTTCTTTTACGTTTTCGTTTCCCGAGACAACAAAGTGAAAGTGAAAGTATGAGCGCCACAGAGCCGGATCCGCCGTGCGCATGCGCAATGTGTCAGCAGCGGCCACTGTAGCACACATCGTGGTGCACAATTTAAAGGCTTCTCTATAGCATATAGAGATGGTAATAATACTGTAATAGCAGTATTATTATACTACTATTACCATAATATAGTTTCAGTGGAGTGCAAAAGTTTGCACACCCTTACTGCAAAATCCTGAGACCAACAAGACAGTGAGTTTAGTGTGAGTTTAGTGTGAGTTTAGTGTGAGTTTGGTGTCACAGATGATCCAACATTATCCTTAGTAACAAAACTGTGTTAGGATATTAACAGTGAAACCGCTGCAATAATATTTCTGAATGTGATCCAAACGTGGACTTCTATTCCACTTTTATTCCTCGAGAGGTCTCCTTTTTTCAGGTCTCCTGCTGTTTGTTGTGGATTTTTATAACAAATCTGTCAGGTTTTGTTGTTTTCATGCTTCTTTTTATTTTCTGAATGATGTGTTTGGATGTTGGCAATTTTAATAACTCAAATTTACTACCATGAATGATAGTAACACTAGTAATAATTCCAGCATATTTACTTATATACAGAGTACATGATTATCCTTACTCCTGTCAAAAAGGTGTTGAGATGCATCACTTCGTTTCCTTTATAACATCAAGACGTTGCTTTTCTGGTCATTTTTCATCAGAAAGATTATTTAGATTATGTCATCATGATGTGAGCTGTCAGCACAATTAATACTAACTTTCAAGCGGCAATATTAAAAAAAATTCAATAACATTAATGGGTAAAATATTTATAAAACTTTATTACCATCTTTTGTCTCCCAAGTTACATCAAATACACACTTAACATCTAACAAAAAAAAGGAGAGGAGCAGAGTAAAGCGCGTCAGAGTGTGAATGCAGACGTCAGGATCCGTTTTGAATTAATAAAACAGAAATCACTAACAGATCGGCACACTGGAGCCGTACGACATAACAGCACCGGTCTGGAACAGGAATACTGCAGCGGGTACAAACACTTACAAATCACGACATGTCGTAAGAGATTATTCACACGGACACTAATGAGATGTTACGGATAGACACGAGGCATGTGCCGATACTCAATTATTCAGACTGATTCAATGAGTCACAGCTGACTGATTCAATGAGCCAGAGCTAACAATTCAATGGATCACAGCTGACCGATTCAATGAGTTACATCTGACCGATTCAATGAGTCACAGCTGACAATTCAATGGATCACAGCTGACTGATTCAATGAGCCAGAGCTGACTGATTCAATGTGTCACAGTTGACTGATTCAATGAGTCACAACTGACTGATTCAATGAGCCAGAGTTAACAATTCAATGGATCACATCTGACTGATTCAATAGGTCACAGCTGACTGATTCAATGAGCCAGAGCTAACAATTCAATGAATCACAGCTGACTGATTCAATGAGTCATCCTTGATCAGTTTGGTGACCCACATCCTAAAGATTCATTGATTTACTGTCGACTGGTTCAGTGAGCCACAGCTGATCAATTTGATGTGTTACCCTTAATTGATTCGGTGAACCACATCCTAACAGTTCAATGAGCTACTGCTGAACGATTCAATATGCTACCATCATCTGAATCAATAAGCCACAGCTGATTAATTTAATGAGTCATCTGTAACTGATTCGGTGAGCTTAACGATTCAGAGAGCTTCTGCTGACTAACGGGTGGCGATTCATTCAATAAACCAAGGAGTCACTCAACTGACCACTGAATCACAGGTGACCAATTCACTGAGCCACACCTCAGCTGTATAACGTATCACAGCTAACCGAATCTAGGATTCAAAACCGACCGATTCAGTGATTCACAGCTGATCGAACCACTGAACCAAAGCTGATAAAATTATTGCTAACCTAAACGCTGAATCAACGCCCACCACTTAGACGTTACATTGCAATATTTGGCATTCATAATACTATTATCATAGATATTTGAAAGATTATCTCTGCTACAGTTCCGTTCATCTGAGCTACGAAGCTAGTGAGCGATTGTTGAGTAAACCAGTGTCACATGCACAGGAAGCTTACGACAAAGCCAAATCCTGAGTAATTCACGTACACTTAAAAACGCTGACCAATAAGAACAGCTACTGATAAAGACATAGTCAATAGATCATGGTAAACTGTAAAACGTAATATCGGCACATGCCTACTGCAGACGGCATTCTAGCGCCAAACATCAGGTAATTAAAAAAAAAAAAAAAGTAATAAAACAGTATTTATTTTTTTAAATGTGGGAGTAACTATTTCTCATAGATAAGATTCATACATATATAATAATTTCGTAAATATTCTCTCTATAATTGGCATGTTTTCCTGAGATCCTAATCTGAAGTTAATGAAGCAAAAGGAATAACAGAGACTGAGACTTTTAAAATATAAACAAGCGTTTTGGATGAAAAAAAAAAAAAAGTGTCAAACTGCTTCCCTTATTACCAGCGACAAAATGAGGAGGAAAAAAAAGTAGGAGAAAAATTAAGAAAAAGGTGTTTTAAAAGAAAAAAAATAAATAAATCACCTAATCCAGGGGATAATCAATTTTAAAATAGCAAAAAATATAAAATGAAAATTAAGATCTGGAGTTTATGATGTTTACTCTGGCAGTAACGTGAATGAAGAAATAAAAATGAATTTAGAATTCTTTTTAAATTTCCCATAAGGGTGCAATTGCTATTGCATGTGTAACAAAATTAATTAAAAAAAGACGACATTATGGATATATATATATATTTTTTTTTTTTACTATGACAGTAAATTAAGTGAATAATTAACTATATTTAAAAAAAAAAAAAAAAAAAAAAAAAAAAAAAAAAAAAAAAAAAAAAAAAAAAAAAAAAAAAAAAAAAAAAAAAAAAAAAAAAAAAAAAAAAAAAAAAAAAAAAAAAAAAAAAAAAAATTCAGATAAAGTAGAGACTGTTATGGCCTTTACTGGGACATTATCGTGTATTAAAAATGATATTAAAGAATTACGCAAAAGGGCATGATTGATTAATTCAAGAATTATAATTAATAAAACACGTAATAAAAAAAAAAATTCAGCATGAAGGTCTCTCTCCAGCTTGATATGGCTTTTTTTATATGACACTAAACACAAAAATATCAGCAACAAATGAGTAAAGGGTGTAATAAGATAAACACGTAATAAAAGATTTAAGAGACACACACAGGTTGTCGGGTCTGTTACACACTCGTGAGGTAATGGTTAAAGGAAATCACTTGGGCACTAAGGAAATTTCTAGATTTTCTTAGTGATCCTGGTGACACAGGTCAGGATGTTATTGGGGTAAAAGTTAAAAATGTTAAAGAAGGCATCACTGGAAAAAAAAAAAAATATATATATATATATATATATATATATGTAAAGAAATATAAGGCAAGAAATACGGGTTCAGGTCCTTTATGATCAGAGGTAGTGAGAATTCAGACAAATCTCCATCCTAATATTTAGCAAATCTAAAGTGTGTGTAAAACCACAGTAGCTGGTTTAAGGAATCGTTCTGCTCTAACGTTCACTTCCTGTTTCGGGCACTTCTCGGGTTTGAAAGGCATTCGATCCGCCGGACGTCGCGTCTCAACTAAGGCACGGAAAGAGCGAAACAGTCCACAGTAAGACCAACGCTAATCATGCTAATTATTGGTCCGGTATTGTGTGGATTAACGCTAGCGTTTTGACTCCGGAGTTAGAGATAAACTGGGGACAGTAGATATGCTAGCCTGGATCGAGCTCGGGTAATCTCGATAGGTTTTTAGCTATCTCAGATGACGTAGGTCGATTTTAGCTAAGCGGGATCGATCTCAGCTAATCTGAGTTTAGTTTAGCTAACCTGGATGCAGCTAAAATTTGCGATTTATGCTGTTAGGCTACAAAGAAGCATTTAAAAACATATTTCAGGCAAAGTGAACTTGAAATGGGATAGGAATTTCTTTTTTTTTTAGTTGATAACTGTGATTCGAAGCTATTTTAGCTATTCCTAGCTATTCGTAGCTATAATATTATGACTACTTCACATTACTACAACGATTAAGCCGACTTTGCCCCTTTGGACCGTATTCAGAGTTTACTTTCATTAAGTTGTTGTACACAAGTAATTGTCTGAGCACGATGTAAAAATAATAATAACAATAACAATAATAATAATAATGGTCTGTGCTGGATCAAGTGCTATTCTATGCGCTGCAGAATAGTGAGTGTGGAAGCCATTTTGTTAAATTAAACTAGTGACTAATCTCAGAATTACGACTAACACCATTCATGCAGCGATATATTGGTGACATACTCGTCTCCTATTAGATTTATTTCAACTCTCACCATCTTCTCACTTATATATTATAATTAGTGTTTTTTTTTTAAATTCTCTCTTGCGTTTATGTCACATACATATTACGTTTGACAGCGAAGAAAAAAAAAAAAAAACGGTATTGCATTCTTCTGTCCCTGATTTATTCGGAGCTGTAAAGGTAAGTGCTTGTTTTTCGGCGTCAACTACACGCAGGTGATTGGGGAGCTCAGAAGTGCGTGCGTAACCTGACTCTGAATACGAGGAACTTTCACCTGCGTGAAATCAATCGCCGACTCTGAATCCGGCCCACTGTTACAAGGGTGAGTCAAATGAAAACCTTAAACTAGAATTGAATCTTTTTTTTTTTTTTTTTTTTTTGAGGAATCCAGACACTCGTTAAGTGCTGGAACACGTACGCTGAACGAAATGGAGATTACGCAGAAAAATTATAGACTTGATCACATCACATGATCAGTGCGATATTTCATAAATGTTGAATAGCAGTAGCTTTCTAAATGATTCTGGTATCTGCGATTAGAAATGCGGGATTTAACTGACATGTTAATCAGCAAACAGACCGAAGAATTTGTTTTGCGAAAAAGAGCTAGCAAACGATGCAGAAAAGCAATTCAGAGGACATTCGTGAACTAGCTTGAGCTAACAAGAAGGTGGAGCTACGCTCTCTCTCTCTCTTTTTTTTAAATACAGGAACACCAGATTTTTGATGCGCCATTCCTCCTAATTTCACTTGACTCTTACAGTTCCCGAAAACCAAAAAAACCAAAAAAACAAAACGGTTTAGCTAACTAGCTAATATTAGCTATTCAGTGATCAACTACTGATTTTTGTGAGTGCTGTATTACGTTCCAGCGCTATCGTACCTGTCACTTTTCCAACACTTTTCTCAGCTGATCTTTAAATTCAAGAAGACGTTCTTTAAAACTTGATAAATGTGTTTCTCAACTGAGTACAAGTTCCTGTTAGCTTTCAATAACTGATGACCTAGATTGGGCCCAAAATGTTCAGCATTAGCATTAGCTTTAAGGGCTGGTTAATTCATCATGCCCCATGTATATCTTCCTCTGTATATGGTATTTAATATAAAATATTTTCGTAATTCCTCTCTCCCATTTTAATCCTGGTAGGTTAGCGAGCAAAACAGATACAGTGGATTCAGAAATTATTCAGAGCCCCTTCATTTTTTTTCACATTTTATCTTGCAGCTTTATGCTAAAATGCTTTAAATTATTTTTTTTTTTCACATCAATATACACTCCATACCCCATAATGACAAAGCAAAAACCAGATTTGTGATAACCCTGCTAATTTATTAAAAAGAAAAAAAACTGAAATTGACATAAGTATTCAGATCCCTAACTCAGTACTCGATGCAATGAGCTTTGCACACCTTGATTTGGGGATCTTCTGCCATTCTTCTCTTCAGATCCTCTCAAGCTCTGTCAGGTTGGATGGGGACCATCGGTGGACAGCCATTTTCTCTTCAGAGGTCTCTCCAGAGATGTTCGATTGGGTTCAAGTCCGGGCTCTGGCTGGGCCACTCAAGAACATCCACATTCATTGTCCCAAAGCCACTCTTGCGTTGTCTTGGCTGCGTGCTTAGGGTCATCGTTCTGTTTGAAGGTGAACCTTCGGCCCAGTCTGAGGTCCAGGTTTTCATTAAGGATATCTCTGTATTTTGCTGAGATTCAGCTTTCCTTCTACCCTGACCAGTGCCCCAGTCCCTGCTGCTGAAAATCACCCCCAAAGCATGATGCCGCCACCACCATGCTTCACCGTCGGGATGGTATTGGGCAGGTGATGAGCGTTGCCTGGGTTCCTCCAGACACGACGCTTGGAATTGAGCCCAAACAGTTCAATCTTCGTTTCATTAAACCAGAGAATCTTGTTTCTCACAGTCTGAGCAAATTCCGAGCGGGCTTGCATGTGTCTTGCACAGAGGGGAGGCTTATGTCTGGCCACTCAGCCATAAAGCCCAAATCGGTCTTGGCTGTGTGCTTAGGGTCACTGTCCTGTTGGAAGGTGAACCTTCAGCCAAGTCTGAGGTCTTGAGCGCTCTGGAACAGCTTTTCATTAAGGATATCTCTGTATTTTGCTGCGTTCAGCTTTCCTTCTACAGTGATGCAGTTCCTTCTGCAGTGATGGTTGACCTACAAGTTTCTTACATCTCTACACATGATCTCTGGAGCTCAATCAGAGTGACCACCAGGTTCTTGGTCACCTCTCTTACCAAGGTGCTTCTCCCCAGGCAGCCAGCTCTAGGAAGAGTCCTGGTTTCTTCCATTTAAGAATTATGGAGGCCGCTGTGCTCTTGGGAACCTTCAACGCAGCAGAAGTTTTTTTTGTAGCCTTCCCTACTAGCCCTTCCCTACTAGCCTTTTGTAGGCAGTTCCTTTGACCTCATGGCTTGGTTTTTACACTGATATGCATTTTCATTTTTCAGCTGTTAGACCTTATGTGTGACTTTCCGAATCATGTCCAATCAGCTGAATTTGCCACAGATGGACTCCAATCAAAGTGTAGAAACATCTCAGAGATGATCCAGAGACATGGGATGTACCTGAGCTAAATTTCAAGTGTCATTGCAAAGGGTCTGAATACTTACGTCAATGTGATATTTCAGTTTTTTCTGATTAATAAATGTGCAAAGTTATCACAAATCTGGTTTCTGCTTTGTCATTATGGGGTACGGGGTGCAGATTGATGTGGAAAAAAATGAAAGCATTTTAGCAAAATGAAGAATTGTGAAGAAAATGAAGGGGTCTGAATACTTTCTGAATGCAGTGTATTCTACGCACACATTATCATCATGCAAAGAAGCAGCGTCACGAATAACATCGCAAAGTCGTTAGCGAGCTATCGAACATGTTCACATTTGTTTAAAAACAACAACAACAACAACAACAAAAAAAAACACTGACGGAAAAAATGGAATGCAACCCCAGGGGTCACTTTGTGTAGTTCAAAGGTCACGACTGCTGTCCGCTCCACTGCGCCTCCGAAGGCTGGCTTAAGAATTCCTCCACCTGTCGGGCCATGTCCATCGTTTCGTCCAGATCGAAATCCCCGCTTTCGTCGAGGATCGGATCTCCGCTATGCGCACACACACACACACACACACACACACACACACACACACACACAGACAAAACCTTGTTGCTGACACTGTGAAAGCTAGACACCCATGTGACTTCTTTCTTCTTCGCATTATGACTCCGTACAGTGATGTTTCAATTTCCTTTTGAAACAGGAAGTCAAAGTGGGATGCGTCCAATAATATAAAGTTAGTGTTAAAAATGATTTAAGAGGTATATTCACATGGAAGGGTAGATAGTGAAACCGCCTGGCTGAGTGATGGTGGGGGAGGAGTCCATGAAGGCGGGGTTTCCAGGAGACTGCTCAGGATTGGACGAGGCGAACCTATAAGGGGCGGAGAAAAATATTTCAATGCCTTCATCATGACGACAAAAGCATTGTGTCTCTTTGCCACTTATATCAGAATATAACGTAATAATTCTCTAGCTAGCATTAGTCATGTAGCTAGCTATAATATAGCATTTGTTAGGTTATTAGTTATGCTAGTCAATACGCGTTCTAAAAAAGATGGTCTTAGATGGCTAGCGTAAGTTCGTTATTTAGTGTTGCTTAGCGTAAACGTAACAATGAAAATAGCTCAAATTTTGACTATGAACGAAATTTGCTGTTGAAGAAAAAAAAATAATAAAAAATACTCACTCTACTTTGACCACCTGTTTGATCTCTGGTTTGACGTAGCCATCTCCCACCGCTTTAGCTGCGGAAAATAACGACACACACATCCAGTGAACACACTGCACAGGACGTAAGTTCTATCGTAAGTCAGGGTGTGACGTCGTCCCTACACCGTACGCTGAGAGGAGCTACTTTAGCACTAGCGCTGCGTAGAATTTCAGCTGCACTAAAGACACTAGTATCGCAGATCACAACTTTCACCAGCCAATCAGAAACACGTAGCTATATGTTTATATGCGCTTTTATAGAAATTGTATCGTACGATCCCGTGATTACAGGCCATGAGTACATGAAGAAACCCTCATAAAATACAAAATAAAACAAAATGGAGTTTGCGCATAGCTGTATTGCTGTCTTCGAACATTTATTTACAGAAAAATGCGAATGCTACACCGACCACTAGCGTAGCAACCATTTTACGTTCGAGCTAGGCTACGATAGAAGCTACGATATTAATGCAGGAGTGTGTGGTTAGCGTGAGAGTGTTGGTGGCGTACAGTTGGGCGGCGTGCAGTAGCGGGAGAACACCTCGTCTTTGGGCTGGTTGGGGTAGAGGAACAGCAGGTGGTTCAGGTCGCTGATGCGGTCAGCTAGAGAGCGGATGGAGAAATCTTTCGTGGTGAAGGGCATCAGGTTCCACACCATCCTCTCTCCTGGAACACACACACACGCACACACACACACGGATATACAACACAGCCAGAAAAGTCCATGACTAGTATGGGGTACTGACTCACTGATTGATCTATTTACTGATTGGTTGGTTGATTAATATCATCATTTGTTCATTGGTTGCTTTCTTATTAAGCAACCAATGAACAAATATCTAATTAATTAAACGATTTATTACTTGATTGGTGTATGTGACAGATTTATTAATTAACTGATTACCTGTTTATTTAATCTATTAATTCACACGTGTGTATTGACAAGTAACTTTTGGAGCACGATATACAAAAATCAAATGCAGGATGACGGAATGTGCTGGATCAAGTGCTATTTTATTCGCTACTGAATACTGAGTTCTTGAAGCCGTGGTTGTGTTTCAGGCGCTGCTGGAAAAAACGCCACCTCGGACGCTTCTACTCAAGAAAAAAACTGGTGTGAATCAGAAAAACTACTTGAGTGCGTGCGTAACCCGGCTCTAAATACACCTAACTTTCTCCGCATAAACACTGAAATGACAATACGACCCGGAGTCATTACCTGATTGATTGATCTATCAACTGACTGCTCACCTGATTGGTTGCTTCATTTCCTGTGATGATTAATTGGCTTAAATGAATATTGGGTGGCTGATGATTGATGGCTGTTTGGCGGATGTGTGATTGTCACTTCGATTGATGGATCTGTTGATTCACTGACACTCGTTTGTTTCTCGTAAAGGATTGATTGGCAGACAATTGGTTTGATAGATGGACGCATTAATTGAGTGGCAGATTTAATAAATATACTGACAGATTTATTGATTTATGGACTGATTGAGACACCAACCTGCTTTGTTGGGGTTCTCTGCCACCCAGGCGATGGTGATCCCGCCGATCTCCGAGTCGCTGAAGCGCAGCAGGAACGTGCCGTTCGGTTTGGAGAGCAGCATGTCCTGGGCTTGCTGTTTATTCAGGAATCCCAGGATCGCCCTGGAACACACACACACACGCACACGCTCATGTCTAGCCCTGCTGTTTAACCCTCGTGTCTGTGCCAAGGGAACATTCCAGCAACGTTACCCATCGTTCCAGTGAGCCTTCAGGTGTTTCTTCATCAGCTCTATGACTCCATCAAACCACTGCCAGAAGGTGAAGTTCCTTCCTGGTAAACTCTCCTACACAACACACAGCAGATGAATCAATGATATCCGGCACGTTGAGGATTGTTTTGAAGGCTACGTTTACTAGCAGCTAGCCTAGCGAGATCTCCTACCCGGTTGAACTGGGACCAGGTCATGGTCATGTTGCGATAATCCTCGGGGTTGTTGCTGGAGCTGCTGAAGGCTTTCTGAGCGAGGAACACCAGGTTCTCCTCCGATAATCCCCGCTCGCTCTGCACCTCCGATTTATATTTCATGTTCAGGGCCTCACACAGCTGCGGCCACGACACCTTATCAGGCACCACGAAGGGGACGCGACCCTGCAGGGGGACACGCCGTCGACGTTACAGTCCAACAATCTCTCACGTTATCAAGATCTACATATAAACGTAGCAACACGTTACCGGCTCAGAGAAGGCGTTGTCCCACAGCACGGTTGCCGTGGCGTTGTTGTCTTGGCTACCGTGCACGATGACCACGACGGGCAGCGATAACGTCTGCGATAACGAAATAAAATGTGGTTAACAGCGGTAGTGTGAGATTGATTACGTGTATTTACTTCTTTATTCGCATACCTTTTCATTTATTAATCTCGACAGATCTGTCTATCTTTATTAGAGCCGTCCCTGAACTTGAATTTAACCAATAATTCATTTTAGCATATCATGACATCCTGGAATTGCTAAAGCGAGATGTGACCTTGACGTGGAACATGAGCTCGTTTCCTCCCACGCTGAACTGCGACTCGAACAGGACGGTGAACTTCTCCTCCGTCACCGACTCGGCACCGCGTCTGTCCGAGCGCTTGATGCGCTTCAGAGACTGGACGGCAGAGGGACAGGGAGAGACGTGGGTTATTTCACACACACACACACACACACACACACATTCACCCTGCTGTAAAAACCCCTCACACACTAAGTGTTGCATTCTTTAAAATGAGAGAGGAAGAGACCTTACAAACAAAAAGATTGTATTAGTATGGGGAATTCACCATGTGGCTCTCATTTCAATAAATATGTCATTAAAAATAATGTATTTATAATAAAAAAACTTGAATATGTTTTAAAGATGTCTGAGAAGCAACTTAAAATGGCCAAGGAACGTCTCTACATCGTTACCCTTATACACAATGTGAATATTAATGAATATGCATATGTGACCCCGCCCCTTTCCCCGCCCCGCACTACCCTGTTTGTGTATTATAAGTACGTAGGATCTTGCTAACTGCTACTAAACTAGCTCACGTTAACAGACACTGCTCACCACAGCCTCGATTTTATCTTCATTTTCTAAAGGATTTATTTAACACAATATCACCATGACAACCACCGACTTTAGCTAATGACTGCTAACTACCTACGCAGATTCGGTAGCTACGTGACCAGTTACTGCGACGTTATCCAGGCGAGTTCGGGTTTCCTGACAAGTCAGATAAAATATTTGCACACCTTCAGAATTTGGTGTTCTAATTATAAGGGTCAAAAGCGACAAAGAGTCTACGCCTTGAGTCCAAACGTTGCATCAATACGTACGTGGGGAATGTTACTCATATCAGAGCAGAATTGCGCATCTGCTTACGATTATGCAAATGAGACGGGGTATTTCAGTGTCTAGATCACTGCCTTTAAGCCAGGGTAGATTTTATTCTTTGCTGCTATATGCAACACAATGTGACACGCAAGCACAAGTTCAAGGTCAGAAGAGTAACTTTTAATTTTGAAGTAACTGAGACACGCCTCGGTTTTCAGTAAACTCCGCCCCTCGCGGAGTGCGACTGCTGTCAGAGTAGCACTCGACAAACGTCTTGTTGTTCTCACCATGTTCCTGAAGTGTGCACTCAGAGTGCCTGTGGTTTGGTGATACTCCATCACACAGTTGTTGTTCAGGATTTCTCCACTGCTGTCACTGAAACACACACACACACACACACACACACAGATTAGACCGTTACACTTTACAATTACATCAGAATGGCTGATGTGATGCAGGCTGCCTTTTGTTCTGAGCCCTATGGCTTCCCACGCTCCGCACAACCATTTGCGCTTCCCGTTTACCTTATTTGGACATCGTTCCTGTCCTCAAACATTCTAAGAAGAAGCAACAATATAATCCAAAAATACGTAGCCTCCAATGGTGCACCAATTTTTGACCCTCGTAGTCTTCCATTTCCTTATTTGGTCATTGCTTCCTGGTCGTTATCACTTCCAGTCTGTGAATGGATCAAGCTGTTGCTCGGTCACTTAGCCCTCAGTCACATGACTTCAAGATGTTTAAGGACAGGAAGTAATGACCAAATAAGGGGATCGAGTGCCAAAAAAAGTGCAAAGTGAAGTGTGTGTGTTGACTCACTTCCTGGTGCTCTCGTTCTTCAGCAGAGCTTTGGCCTGCTGTTCGTTGATGATGGTGGCCTTCACCTGCGGGGGGTTCATGTGGACGTTGAGTTTTCCTCCGACCAGCAGGCGCACCGTCGTCGCAAACTTGGTCTGTGTCTTTAACACCTGCGGAGGCTGCTTCTCTATGATGAACGTGCTGCGGAGACAAAAACAAATAACTGATTGGTATTACATTATCGTTAAATCTGATCAGATTAGCATTAAAAGTGTGATGAGTGTTAAATGTGATCACAGTAGTGTTAAGTGTTATTATATTACCATCAAACCTGATATGTTTGGGGTTAGTTAGTCACTAACTGGGATAGTGTTAACTGTAGTGTGTTCTAATCCAGCTGGAGGTGCGTGCTACGATGACATCAGTGATGGTGTTAAGTGAGATGACTGCTGTAATTAACCCTCCTGTGACAAATGATGATGTTGAGATGATGTCAGTGATGGTGTTAAGTGAAGTAACTGCTGTAATTAACCCTCCTGGTGCCAAATGCTGATGTTGAGATGTCATCAGTGATGGTGTTAAGTGAGATGACTGCTGTAATTAACCCTCCTGGTGCCA
>CM040465.1:1321233-1337174 GCA_022758105.1 Pangasianodon gigas | reverse complement strand
CGGACGAGTTCGTGCTCGAAACTCACCGATTAGCCGCGTCGCGATTCCAGTCAACACGCCGTCAATCCATCAATGAACATCAGACTGTCATTCAGGCAAAAATGTGCCATGAAAGCAGGAGTTAAAGTTTAGCAGGTTTCCGGAATGGCCGTGTTTGTGTGGGCGGAATGTAGTGCTGCAGTACCGCCGCTCGCCTGCAGGCGCCGCCAAACCCACACAAATCACACATGACACCTCCGCTATTATGGCACTATTATGTAATACACTATGTCTATATATGTACATCTATACATCTCTATTTATCTATTTATCTCTATTTATCTATACATCTCTCTCTCCCTCTCTCTCTCTCTCTCTCTCTCTCTCTCTCTATATATATATATATATATATATATATATATATATATATATTTTTTGTCTGAAAAGTGTCTCTTATGTAATCTGCTGCTTTCTTTATTGACATGCAAACATTTTTCTGTAACATTTAATTTTGTGCTATAATAATGTAGAAGTCAGAAAATAAAAATCTATAACAAAGTTTGTACTAAAAAAAGTAGGGTGCCAAGACTTTTACACAGTACTGTATTTATATATTGATAGTGTCTATAATGGCATGATAATGCTTATAATAATAGTAGTGTACTACATAATAATGCCCATAATAATAACTATATTATCCATGATGTCTAGTAGTTTATGCAACATCTTTCACTCTGACACCTTCTTCAAGGAGTCGAGCTGGCCTTTATGACTATTTTATTCACTCTGTTTGCATCTACTGCCTTAATTCTGCTTCCCCAACACACCACAACATAGAAAAGAGCACTGGACTCTACTGGACAGCACGTATGCACAGATGTTGAAACACCTTAACCTCCTGAGAAAGTAAAGTCGATTCAGGCCCTTGTTTGTACAGTACCGCCATGTCCAAATGAACTCCCAGATATTTGTATTCCTGAACCACCTCCACATTCACCCCTTTGATGGAAACAGGAGTCTGTGTATGTTTCACTCTCCTAAAATACATATTGCGGCCATCCAGTGAGGCAGTCAGTGATCCAGGACACTAGAGGGATATTCACATGCATCTGCATCAGTTTGTGTTTCAGCAGGGTGGGTTTGATGGTGTTGAATGCACCGAAGAAGTCGAAGAACATCACTCTAACAGTGCTGTCGGGTCCATCTAAGTGAGTATAAGCTTAATGGTGTAAGTACTTAATGGCCTCATCCACTGCAACCTTTGTCTGGTAAGTGAACTGCAGAGGGTCTACTGATGGAATCACCAGGGGTTGTAGATGTGCCAAAACCAGCCTTTCCAGGGTCTTCATGATGTGCAAGGTTGAAGCTACTGGTCTGCAGTCATTAACTGTACTGGGATGTCCATTTTTAGGTACAGGAACCAGACAGGACGTCTTCCACAGCAATGGGACTCTCTCAAGGTTCAGCTTCAGATTGAATATGTGCTGGAGTATTCCACAGAGCTGGCTAGCACATGCTTTTGAGACCCCTTGGGCTGATATAGATGCCCATCTGATACTGTTTTCTTTTTTAAAAAAATTAGCTTTAAAATATTTTTTAACTGAAGCACTTCACAGTTAAACTCCTTCACACAAAAATCACTAACATTGTAAATATAATAAAATGTAAAGTATAGAACAAAAAAATATTTCTTTTCCAAATCCAATTCCAATATTTTCCTATTAGTTTTCCTGTATCTGTTCCTACATAATTCCTATTTGTTACAGGATCCAATATGATTTCTCCAATATCTGAGCCACCATTTTTTTTGCTTGAACGGGCCTGATGCTGATACTGGGTATCGGATCAGTGCTATCTCTAATAGGCAGGGGTTAAATTGCAGCAGGACAGGAAGGTGAAATATAAATCATGCATGGTATAATAGTGACAATAATTATGATTTACTTATAAGATGTGGAGTGTCCACCATAGACATCAAATGAGCTCTTATTCAAGAAAAATAATCCACTTTGGCGGTTTAAAACCTCTTAAACTGCAGCAATTTGCCAACGATTACAATTTTTTAATTATTAATGAATGATGTCATGCTTTTTTACTGTGTATAGTTACATTTATTGCTGTGAAGCTCCTAAACTTTGGAATAGCCTTCCTGACAGTGTTCGGGGCTCAGACACAGTCTCCCAGTTCAAACGTAGATTAAAGACATATATCTTTAGCCAGGCATACACTTAACACTTAACACACACCATAACCTTGTACTTCAGTACATCTGATTAATTGCACATTATGATCTAGTGCTTGCTAATATTATGAACAGCAGCTACGCTAATTCCTTTCCACTTGTTTCCCTTCTTCTACCCATCCCGAGGCACATAGAGATTGTGCCAGCTCCAGTAGACAGAGGCCAACCCTACGAGGATCCTGAGGCATCCAGAGATGGAACTACTCCAGCCGGTTTCTACCTCGTGAGGATTTGGGTATTCAAAGCAACGCTGCCAACCCTATGTGGGCAACAACCTCCAAATTAATATACACATAAAATTCTACATGACTATAAATAAATGCAGAAAGGACATTGTTCATATCACACTCTCCAGTGTCACCCAAATGAGGATGGGTTCCCTTTTGAGTCTGGTTCCTCTTAATGTTTCTTCCTCATATCATCTAAGGGAGTTTTTCCTCACCACAGTCGCCTCAGTCGCCTCAGGCTTGCTCACTAGGGATAATTTTGTCCAACATCTAGGTCTGTTCGCATGTTTTTGTTTGTGTTTGCACGTTTTTTGTTTCTTATGTTCTGTAAAGCTGCTTTGAGACAATGTTCATTGTTAAAAGTGCTATACAAATAAAATTGAATTGAAAAAATTTAATTGAATTGAAACATCAACAAGACAAGTTAGTTCCTGTTGTCACTTACGTTATAGCAGCTATAAATGTCTTGTTTCTTGTTTTTTGTTTTTCTGTTTCTAACATCTTTCTAAATTGTTCCTAACATTAAATGTAACTAGAAATAGATTAAAAAATTGGCATTGGCAAATTGCTGTGAAGGTAGAGGAATGAAACACTTCAGGATGTGCGGTTATAAGAAAATAATCAACTTCAGGGTATCTCTGCTTAGTGTACTATAACAGCACCACACACAGTGTTTTATTCCTTACTTCATGTAGAGCAAATTACTGCCTGTAACTGTAAATAGGTAAAAGTTGTGACGTATTATTCATTAATATATGAAATTTGTATCTGTAAATTGCTGTGGTCTAAGAGGAATAAAATATTGTCACCATTATCTCAGCTGTTTTAAGAGTTAATGCTATAAAATAAATATAAAATAACATTAGTCATTTAAATGCTTCTCAAGGAACGAACAGACTGTTTATATTAAATAAAATTTAAAATATATTGATAAAATATAGAATATATTTAAGTATATACACTATATGGCCATCTACTGTATGTGTAATGTGATATGAGTGTATTATATGTATTACATATAAGAGGTTTTGATTATTGTATTAATATATTTTCTTTTTTATAAAAAATAAAATATAAAATGTAGTTTTAAAATAATATATATATATATATATATATATATATATATATATATATGTATATATACATACATATATATAATACGCATTAATTAACAAGTTTGCCTCAAAATCAACCAAATTATTAAACTAATTATCATTGAAATAATTTGGATTTGTGTTTATATTCTGTATACTTCCTGTGCATACTACTGTACTAAATAGTGTGTCATAAACAATACAGTTCCAGATGAGAGCTGTGCATTATCTAGTACGGAAGTATGCACGTGGATATGGGGTGTGGCTTAGCCATATGACGCAATCACGCTGCCTGGAGTTAGCCCCGCCCCCACGTGAAGGGCGACCGCTATACGTGTGTGGAGTCTGAGAGTCAGAGCCGCTATCTGAGCACAGGACGGGTTTATTCACTGTTTGGGCTTAAAAGCGACACTTTGAGCATCATAGACTAGTGAGTACGGTATGTAAACGCTTTTATCTGGATGTTTTTGCTTGTTTTATTATCCGGGGACAAATTAAAGGAGATATTCAGCCCTAAAAGACAGAATTGAGGTGATTATTGAGGTCGGTGGTTTTGCATTAGCACTCACTTCTGCTATAAACACCACAGGAAAGTTAGTTTCACCAATACAGGCTTCCATATTTAACTCTTTTTGTTTTAATATCGAAAAAAAGATAAACCTCCTTTCCCTTATTAAAAATAAATACATTTCTTTCCACATTTTGTAGTGTTACTACCTGGAAATATTCTTAATTGAGATGACGTCATGACGCTACACAAAATATCTCATAATCCTGAAATTTGGGGGAAATCAATAGAGTTTGCACAATTTAAAAAAATAAAATAAAATAAAAACCAGTTAAAAATTAGTTAGAGTAGAATCATTTTTACTTTTATAATAATTTTTTAAAATTTTTTACTAGAGTAATTTTTAATTGAATTCATTGAATGGAGTGGAGCTGTGCCAATAAAGTGTCATGTGATCACAATAGAAATGCACCTGTTCTTGGAAGAACCCAAAGTTTGTATAAAATAAATAAATAAATAAAAATAACTCATGAAGACCATGGAGTTATCAACACTCCAAGTCTGGGAACACCACTGCCAGGTTAGTCAGAGAAGCAGCAACAGGCTGCAGTAACTGTTAAGATGATGCTTCCACCACCATGCTTCACAGAGAAGATAGCGTTCTCTGGGTGCTGGGTTTCGTAGCACTTTGTGCCAAGGCTAATAAATGAACATGCCTGTGGAAAACTGTGCGATCAGTGTGTCTGTGAACATCAGATTGATTGTGTTATTTAGCACTCTAGCACGTCTCTGGCCCACAGAACACAGAAAGTACTGGATGTGATAAGGAAATATTGTATTGTTTAGACGCTATTGTTTTACACTTTTTATTTAGTAAATGATTCATTCTTTTGGTTTGATTTGTTTGGATAGTTCAGCATGGCCGACTCTGACGGAAAGTTCTGTTTCGCCATCGACCGCGGCGGAACCTTCACTGACGTCTTCGCCCGTCTGCCAGACGGTAAAGAGCGAGTGATGAAGCTGCTCTCGCACGACCCGCAGAACTACAGAGACGCTCCCACAGAGGGCATCCGCCGCATACTGCAACAGGTGAGAGACAGACAGGTGAAGGGGGAGAGAGAAAGAGGTAGAGAAAGAGAGCAAGATGGCACAAGAGCGAGAGAGACAGACAGAGAGATAATGTGAGACAGACAGAGAGATAATGTGAGACAGACAGAGAGATAATGTGAGACAGACAGAAATCTGGTTGGATTTCCAACAGGAAACAGGAAGGAGTTTTCCCCGTGATGAGCCACTGGACTCGTCTCTGATTGGCTGGATCCGCATGGGCACGACGGTGGCCACCAACGCGCTGTTAGAGCGGCAGGGAGAAAAGATGGCGCTCGCCGTGACCCAAGGCTTCAAACACCTGCTTCACATCGGCACACAGGCTCGACCTGACCTCTTCGACCTGGTAAACAAACACACACACACACACTGCACGTTATCACACAGGCTTGACCTGACCTCTTCAACCTGGAACACATACACACACACACACGCACCCACACACACGCTGGCACAAAGGCCAGACCTCGTAAACACACACACACACACACACACACACACGAACATTTACCTCAGATCTGTTGGTAATTTCCTAAAAAAAGACTCTGTGGGACTGAAATTATACTGTAATTACAATTAGCATCATCCGCTAACTCTCTTTCAGTGGATTTCACCACATGTGGACACACCAGTTCTCTATCATAACTAATTTCGACTTCGGAAGACGTGTGAAATCTTGTATCCACGGCGACCAGATACTTCGCCACAAGCTATTCAGTTAGATCTTCTAAACATGTTTCGCCTCACACAAATGTTTCACTGGTGCTGTAATTAGCTAGAAGTTACACCACGGCCTGTTTAAAGAAGCTAGCAGCTAACTCCTCTAAGGCTGAAAAATTGGGGAATGCAGCGTGTGTGTGTGTGTTTCTGCATCACAGGAAGTACGAGTGCCCGATGTGCTTTACGAAGAGGTCATCGAAGTGGATGAAAGAGTCGTCCTGAAGCAAGATGGCTGCCGTCTGCCGAGCAAAGAACCTAAGCGGATCGTCAAAGGTATTACTTGGGTGTGTGTGTGTGTGTGTGTGTGAGTGTGTGTCAGTGTGAGAATACACACTGAAATGTACACAGCTGAATGTTTGTATAGTACACAGTCTCTCTGTGTGTGCGATAGACAGCGAGACGTAACGCCTCTCAGCTGCACTACTGTTATAAAAAAATGAATCAAAACCTTCTGACCAATCAGAATCCAGAATTCATCATCGCCGTGGTGTAATCAAAAATCCAAAAAAAAAAACAAAAAAAACACGAAGCCACCATTTTCAGTGAAACAGTGGATATCAGGAATACAGGGATGCACTCTGGATGAATAGGAGAATTGTGTTAATGTAATATTGTCTCGTGTGTGTGTGTGTGTGTGTGTAGGCAGTACAGGTGAGAGTTTAGAGGTGTGGACTGAGTTGGACCTGCAGCGTGTGGAGAGAGATCTGAGAGCCGTGCTGTCTCGGGGAATCACCAGCCTCGCCGTGCTGCTGCTGCACTCGTACATGTGAGAGTGTGTGTGTGTGTGTGTGTGTGTGTATATATACATATATATATATATATATATATATATATATATATATATATATATATATATCCTTTTCCAAATGAATGAAATGTGCTCTTGTGCATTTTAACGTGTGTGTATATAGATGTATATCCTTTTCCAATTGAATGATATATATTCATGTGCGTGTGTTAACGTGTGTGTGTGTGTGTGTGTCAGGTACCCGGATCACGAGCAGGCGGTGGGCTCTCTGGCTCGGCGGCTCGGTTTCACTCAGGTGTCTCTATCGAGCGAGGTGATGCCGATGATCAGAGCTGTGCCTCGCGGCTACACCGTGTGTGTGGACGCCTACCTCACACCCAAAATACACCAGTACGTCACCGCCTTCACCACCGGCTTCAAGGGACGACTCGCTGTGAGTGTGTGTGTGTCCTTTTAACTTTAAGCATGAAGATATAGGTCAGTCCTAACGTCCTTGTTATCTTAAACACACACACACACAGGTGCCTTGAAAGTTATCGTGAAAGGGCATGTTATCATGTGTGTGTGTGTGAGACAGGACGTGGACGTGCTGTTCATGCAGTCGGATGGAGGTTTGACTCCTATGGATCAGTTCTGCGGTTCTCGGGCGGTTCTGTCCGGCCCAGCTGGAGGAGTCGTGGGTTACGCCCTCACCGCATACAGCAGCACACACCACACACCCGTCATCGGCTTCGACATGGGAGGTGAGACACAGCAGACGGACAGACGGATGGAGTGTGAGAAAAGAAGGAAAGGGGTTGGGTTAAGGAAGACTGACACATTTTTCCCCTCTTCAAGGAGTCGCCATCTTAAATTTTTGCCCTAAGTAGTTCTGTTAAATTTTTTTTTTTTTTTTCAGGAAGTTCTCCCAGATTTCCAGACATTTTTTTGCAGTGTTGCAGTAGTCATCTTAAATTTTTTTGTTTAATTCTAAGTGGATATTCTAGTTTTGAAGCAGTTATCCTAAATCCTTGACAAAATTCATGGCTTTTCCCAGGTTTTAAAGTATTTAAATTTTAGCGTAATTTTGGAGTTATTTTAAATGTTGACGTAGCCAATATATGGTATTGGTCATTTTCAGAGAGTTCTTAGCTCCAATTTCAGGAAATTTGTCATCCTTAAGTTTTTTGGCCGGATGTAGGGATCTGTCTTAGCTTTCAGGAAGTCCAGGTAAACTTAGGACGAAATGTTAGGGCTTTACAAAAATCCCAGAAAATTAAGTACATAATGGAAAGTGATTTTTAAGCTCAGGACTATGATAAGGACTGAGCACCATTATGATGTCTTTTTAATTAAAGCTAAGTAAGAAGTATCTAAGAGCAGGTAAAAACCTGTGTAACAGTGTGAGAGAGCACTGTACCAGGATATAGCTGTTTGTTCTGAGGTTTTTTTTCTTTCAGTTGTGTTTGTGTTTTCTGTGGGTGTGGGAGATGTGGACAAAGAGACAGAAGGAAATGAACAGAATGGACAGTGGGGTGAGCTGAATGTTTTGTATGTTATTGTGTGTGTGTGTGTGTGTGTGTAGGTACCTCTACAGACGTGAGTCGCTATGCTGGTCAGTACGAACACGTTTTTGAGTCTACAACAGCCGGAGTCACATTGCAGGCGCCTCAGCTCGACATCAACACCGTCGCAGCGGGAGGAGGATCTCGACTTTTCTTCAGGCAACACACACACACTCACACAAATACTTTCTATTATAGTCTTTCCCACCCACTGCACACCGATTGTTTATCTTTCTCTGCATACGGTTATAATAGTTTTCTATTCAGAATTTTATATTTAATAGTTTCTTCTACCTTATTACAATTTCTCTGCAAGATTTTTCATCCTAGGATCAATGTTTGTACGTCTATCCTTCTGTAAAACATTGCTAGCGGTTCACACAGTAAATCTAAAGCAAGAAGGATGTAAAACATTAATGCATGCACTCTGTAATCATTACGTTTTGCAGATTATTGTTAAAACTAGAACTACCCATGGTCAAACATTCCTTTTTTTCTAGGTCAAAGATCATCCTGTGTCCTGAACACACACTGTTTCAATAACAAATTAGTACTTGAGAGTAACAGATAAACCAATATATCAGGATACAAAGGGAAAACATTAAAACATTGACAAACACAAGTTGCAAGTCAGAAAGAACTACAGAAAGAAAAGATTTTTGAAAAATTTTCAATGAAATGGTATCAAGCGAGAACGTACACAGACTTTGGACCCTACTATATGTTCTCAGTTTTCCTTTTTACATGTACTTTTACAATTCTATAGGTCTGGGATGTTTGTCGTGGGTCCTGAGTCAGCTGGTGCTCATCCTGGTCCAGCTTGTTATCGAAAAGGTCAGTGAACCAGATTTTCCCCTTGACCTTGAAATTAATATATATTGTTTCATTCTATAAAAAAAGTTGTTTTGGCCTGGAGCTTGCTCTAATATATGGATGGATCACTTTAGAAAGCACTTTCCTTCAATTGTTGCTTATCATAATATGTACTTATATTAAAACAAAATGAAACAGGGATTTGCTTTGGTCCAGACTAGACTTCTGGAAAACCCTGACCACAACCCTGACCAAGACCCAGAACAAGACCAGATCCTCAAGACCAAGATTAGATAACCAAGATCAAAACCAGACCATCAAGACTAACACCACATCCCCACAAATTTAGTCCAACATCTCCAAGGTGTGTTGTCCAAAATGAAGAATAATGCCTACCACTATCTGAATCAGATTTCCCCAAGACAGACACAAATACCAAAAAACCCTAAATTTGTTGAACTAATTTGCTGATCCAATCTAAGACTAGAAATAATCAAACTTGACCCAGTCGAAGAACATAATTCCCAAGACACAGACCCAAAACAAAACATGTGTTCTCTTAGACATAAACCAGATGCTCAAGATCCAGATCATGACTTAATCATGATCTGTCCCTGAAAGAACAGATGCTAAAAACCAAGACCAGGCCCCCAACATCCAGACCACAACTCTGACCAAACACGAGGACAGTTTTTCAAATCACAGCAAGACCCAGTTTCTCAAAACTCAGAATAAGACCAAGACCATTCCCTCAAGTCCCAAAACAAGAACAAGTCACGCAAGGCCTTAAAAAAAGACCAACACCAAAGACCCAAAATAAGACCAAGACCACTCCCTGCCCAATTTCCAAAACAAGGACAAGTCCCTCAAGAGCAAAAAAGGGCAAGACTCAAAGCAAGACCAAGATCAGTCCCTCAGGAACAAAAACAAGCCCAAAATCAGTCTCCCAGGGCCAATCCCTCAAGACCTATAACAAGACCAGGACCAGTTACCCAAGCCCAAGAGCATCAAGACTCTAAACAAGACTTGTCCAAGACCTGTCCCTCAAGACCAGACCAAGACCAGTCCCTCAAGATCTATAACAAACCTAGTTCACCAAAGACCAGACCCTCAAGACCCAAAACATGACCAAGACCAGACCCTCAAGACCCAGAACCCACATCAGAACAAGTTTCCTAAAACTCAAGTGAAGAGCAAGGCCAGTTTTTCAAGAACAAGACCAGGTCCCCAGTCCCTCAACCAGACCTGCAGACCCAGACCAGTCCTTCAAGGCCATGTTCTTGAGATCATGTTGATTTCAATTCTTTAGCTCTGCACTGCAGTAATTGAGTGTAATACGTTCTTTTGCCCTACAGGGGGTCCACTCACAGTCACAGATGCTAATTTAGCTCTTGGCCGTCTACTCCCTTCTTTTTTCCCTCACATCTTTGGTCCTGGAGAGAATGAGCCTCTCTCCATAGATGAAACCATGAGCCATTTTCAGAAGCTCACCAAAGAGATCAACAACTTCCTCTCGAGCAGCCAATCACAATGTGATGGAGACAAACACACAAATGTTTCAAAAAGTGACAAATCAGAAATGAGCGTGGAAGAGGTCGCTATGGGATTCATCAGAGTTGCAAATGAAGCAATGTGTCGACCAATCAGAGCACTGACGCAGGTAAAACTTGTTAGAACTGTTTCTCTAATTTTGTCATCTTTAATTAGGAAACTGGAAAATTGTGATTTGTAGCTCCCTCTAGTGGACAATTGTTGTATTTTTATTTATGTCTGTATTTTTGTTCTACTACTCTCTGCTCCCTCTTGTGGAGAATCTTCAGACTGCGATTGATTGAGGTTGTTGATCAACAGGTGAAAACAGCGAGAGAGAGAGAGAGAGAGAGAGAGTGAGCAGTCAATGTAACATAAGATTCTTTCTTCACAGGCAAAGGGCCATGATACATCTCAGCACGCATTGGCGTGTTTTGGAGGAGCAGGCGGGCAACATGCATGTGCCATCGCACGAACACTGGGCATGAAAACCGTCTACATACACAAGTACGACCTCATTGTTAGTGTGTTACGTGGTTAGGTATAAGATTGTTGGTGTCAAAAGTAACATCTCAAGTCACCTTTTGGAAATATCCACATTCGTATTACACCCCAATACGCACACACACACACACACACAGACTGTAAAGCGCTCTCTCTCTCTCTCTCTCTCCCTCTGTAGGTACAGCGGTGTGTTATCAGCGTATGGTTTGGCTCTAGCAGATGTTGTAGAGGAGGTTCAGGAGCCGTGTTCTCTGCAGTATAACACACACTCTTACTCAGAGCTCGACTGCTGGATCCAGCGGCTCTCACAGCGCTGCCACGACACACTGCGCAAACGTGGATTCAGCAGGTACTACACACTCTCACACACACACACACACAGAAAGTTCACCGAAAAATGAATTAATAACAGTGAGACAACACTTTTGAGCTATGAGAGATCAGAGCTATAACTGAGTGTGGCAAAAAGTGGGCAAAAAAAATCATAATTGTGCAAAAAAAAAAAAGGTAAATAAAATTTTAATTAGGCAAAAATTCTTGATTTTGCTTTTTTAGCTTTTAGGGTTTTTTTCCTTAATATAATTTTGCAAAATTCAGAATGGACTGTTTTATGCTGGAAAGCAATTGTTATAACTTGGCAAAAATTGAGGATGATTGTCCAAAAATTAGGCAAAAAGTGTGCTGTAATTTGGCAAAATTATGACCTTGCTGTAAATAAGCAAACATTACAGCATTGGGGAAAAAATAATTGTGAAAAATAGAATTAGAATTGTGTTTGTTTGGCAAAAAAAAATTTTTAGTGGGCAAAAACAGGTTATAATTTGACAGTTATAGATAATTTATAACTTCTTTGTAATTAGAAAAATATGAAGAAACTTGTAAGTTGTCAAAAATCTCGATCAGTTTTTTTGCTGTAATAAAAAAATAGGAAAAATTATATTTAGACAAAAATTTGAAGTAAACTGTTGTAATTTGACTGCTATAACTGGGCAAATTAGAATAAATACTGTAGTTATTTGCATATATGTGTGTGTGTATGTGTGTGTATATATATATATATATATATATATATATATATACACACACACACATACAGCAATAACATGTCTCGGTTTTCGTTGTTTAATAATAGAAGTTATTTGAGGAAAAGGTTGGATTAGTGTTGTGTAGGTGAAACAGAAACTGAGCACGCTGCAGTGTTGAGTGTTAAGCTGTTAAATTGTCGCACAGTTCTCAGATCAGTATGGAGGTGTTCCTGCACATGCGTTACGAGGGAACAGACTGCGCTCTCATGATCAGCGCCAGCGAAGCGCCGCCTCACGCTCAGTCCTGCTGTTCCGGAGACTTCCGTACTGCCTTCACCGCACGGTAACACACCCTGTAGCATGGAGTCACGTCATCCACACACACACACACACACACACACACACACACAGTGACAGGTGTTTTTCTTATTCAGCAGTGCCTTAATGGCAGTCCAGCTATAGTGCTCACTATTTAGTAAGCGTAATTAACTTCTATATTAGCTAGCTAACCTCATGTGTTCTTTCTAACCCCGATGAACAGCTACATGAAGGAGTTTGGCTTCACCATCGCTGACAGACCCATAACGGTGGACGACGTTCGTGTTCGCGGCTCAGGAAAATCCGGAATCAGGACAGCGGCCACGGCTCGAACAGGAAGTCAGCCACCAAAACCGACACAGGTGAAAAAAAAACAAACCTTCAAAGCTAAAATAAACCCCAAGCACCAACACACAGCGAGACAGTGAACAGAATTAGCTGTTAGGATTAACAGTAAATCTATTAGCTGGACCACCAGGCAAGTGGACCGTATGATGGTTGCCTGGAAAGCTAACAGACGAGCTGTATATCTTATAGATAAGCGTTTCGTTGTATCTGTGCTGGCTTTATTTTTCCTCACTCAGATAACCCAGTGCTACTTTGAGGACCGATATCTGGACACGAGCGTGTTCATGTGGGAGGATGTGTCATGTGACCACAGCATCGACGGACCAGCGATCATCATCGACAAGAACAGGTGTGTTTAAATCTCCCATGTATACTGTCAACACCGCAGCAGCGTTCTTACAGCATTGATTCATCTTCCAGCACCATCCTGGTGGAACCGGGCTGTTCGGCCCGCCTGACCCCGAGCGGAGACGTGTGTATCGCCGTGGGAACGGACAGCAGGTGTGTGCTGGGGACGGAGCTGAACGCAGTGCAGCTGTCCATCTTCTCTCATCGCTTCATGAGCATTGCAGGTGAGACGTTTTAAATATAAATGTAGTATAACATGTAAGAAACAAAACACTGTGTGTGGTGCTGTTTTAGTAAATACTCTCTCTCTCTCTCTTTCTGTCTTTACACACACACACACACACACACACACACACACAGAGCAGATGGGCCGTGTGTTACAGAGGACCTCCATCTCCACCAACATTAAGGAGCGGCTGGATTTCTCCTGCGCTGTGTTTGGACCTGATGGAGGTCTGGTGTCGAACGCTCCTCACATTCCTGTTCACCTGGGAGCCATGCAGGAGACTGTGCAGTACCAGGTGTGTACACACACACACACACACACACACACACTCTCTCACACACACACACACAGTGATGGGAATCAGGAGAAGAGCTCTCATGCTGAGGTCTGTCTTGCATTCTGTCTTTTTGTCTGTTTTTCTGTCTCTCTCACTCTCTCTGTGTCTTTTTGTCTCTGACTTTTTGCTCTCTCTCTTTCTCTCTCTCTGTTTCTGTCTCTCTCTCATTTTGTGCGTGTCTTTCTGTCTGTTTCTCTCTTTCTTCATGTGTCTTACTGTCTCTGTGTGTTTGTCACTATGTCCATCTTTCTGTCTCTCTGTATCTGTCTCTCTCACTCTGTATGTTTCTCTCTCTCCCTCTCTCTCTCCGTCTGTCTGTTTTTCTGTCTGTCTCTCTCTCTTCTATCATTCTGTTTCTCTTATTCTGTCTCTCTCTCTCTCTCTCTCTCTCTCTCTCTCAGTTGAAGGCGATAGGCAGCAGTCTGAAGGAAGGAGATGTGATATTGAGTAATCACCCGTGTGCTGGAGGAAGCCACCTGCCTGATCTCACCGTCATCACACCGGTACACACAACTGTGTGTGTGTGTGTGTGTGCATGGTTTCTGTGTTTATTCTTACATAATAATTAACTCATCTTAATGTGAATTGTAATTATACAGAATTATAACAGAGACCTTCTCTTTACTTGAGTATAAAAGCCATATGATCCGGGGGGCGGAGCTACATATGAGCTCAGTTTGAACCAATCACAGCCTGATATGCAAAAATATGCTAATCATTACAGAATGATGATATGCAGAACCATATCTTGACTCTTGAAAAGAATCTGAACAGATTTGTGTAGAATGTTCTGTGAAAGTGTAGAATTGTGTGTGTATTTTTTCCTCAGTCTCTCTCCATGTCTAGGTGTTCCGTCATGGCGTGAGCGGCCCGGTGTTTTTCGTGGCCAGCAGGGGGCATCACGCTGATATCGGGGGCATCACTCCGGGCTCGATGCCCCCTCACTCCACCTGTCTCCAGCAGGAGGGCGCGGTCTTCACCTCCTTCAAACTGGTCACTGAGGGAGTCTTCCAAGAGCAGGGTTAGCCGTCTGTCTCGCCGCTCTCGCTTCATTTACGCTTCTTATACGCTTTGCGGTTTTGTGAAGAGAAAGTTCTAGAAGTTTTGTTTTCCTCCATGGTTCAGCGGTCACGGAGGCTCTCCTGGCTCCTGCTCGTTACCCAGGATGCTCCGGGACACGTAATCTCCATGACAACCTGTCAGACCTGAGAGCTCAGGTGGCGGCCAATCAGAGAGGGAGTCAGCTGGTGGGGGAGCTGATCGACACCTACGGACTGGATGTAGTGCAGGCATACATGGGCTACATTCAGGTGTGTGTGTGTGTGTAAGCAGTAAAAAGGAAACACAGCATCATGGTCTAACACTACAGTGTGTGTGTGTGTGTGTGTGTGTGTGTGTGTGTGTGTAAGCAGTAAAAAGGAACTTAGCACTGTCGTGGTCTAACACTACAATGTGTGTGTGTAAGCAGTAAAAAGGAAGTACAGCACTGTCATGGTGTGTGTCTGTGTGTGTGTGTGTAGAGTAATGCAGAACTGGCGGTCAGAGACATGCTGAGAGAATTTGCGAGTCGACGGCGTGAGCAGAGCGGCTCGTTAGACGTGGAAGCTGAAGATCAGATGGACGACGGAACACCGATTAAACTTAGAGTGCAGATAAATGAACAGGAGGTACCACACACACACACACACACACACACACACAATATACACAATAGTCAGTATCACTAATGTTGATTCATGCACTGATTAGCTGACGTCACTTACACTACACTACTTCTGTCTGTGTGTGTGTGTGTGTGTGTGCGTGCGTGTGTGCGTGCGTGTGTGTGTGTAGGGCAGTGCTGTGTTTGATTTCTCAGGTACGGGTCCGGAGGTGTGGGGAAACTGTAACGCTCCTCGTGCCATCACTCTCTCCGCTCTCATTTACTGCCTACGCTGCATGGTGGGACAGAACATCCCTCTCAACCAGGTACACACACACACACACACACACACACACACACACACACACACACACACACACACTCTAAGGGTTAGGAATGCCCTGTTGCCATATATACACACACATATATATATATATATATATATATATATATATATATATATATATATATATATATATATATATATATATATATATATATATATATATATATATATATATATATGTGTGTGTGTGTGTGTGTGTGTGTTGTCTGCAGGGCTGTCTGACCCCCATCAAAGTGATGATCCCCGCCGGCTCCATCCTGCAGCCTTCCCAGAATGCCGCAGTGGTCTGAGGAAATGTGCTGACATCACAGCGAGTAGTGGACGTCATCTTCCGA
>CM040465.1:1301242-1321133 GCA_022758105.1 Pangasianodon gigas | reverse complement strand
AGTGGACGTCATCTTCCGAGCGTTCGAAGTGTGTGCTGCGTCACAGGTTAGTGAGCATGTGTACACTGATACAGCCCACGTTCCACACACACACACACACACACACACACACACACACACACAAATATGTGTTTTATTTCCCCAAAGGGCTGCATGAACAACATCACGTTCGGCAATGAGAAGTGTGGCTACTATGAAACGGTCGGGGGCGGGGCAGGGGCGGGGCCAGGCTGGAACGGGCGGAGCGGAGTCCACAGTCACATGACCAACACGCGCATCACAGACCCTGAGATTCTGGAGAAGAGGTGATTCTTATACACACACACACACTCACACAGTGTCTGTTAGCTGAGTGTTAGTGACAGTGAGAAGAAGAATTAGCATTTAATGTTTAATTCATTCAGACATTATACTCTGGTAGTTAATTGAAGACCTGCCTCTCTCTCTCTCTCTCTCAGGTATCCGGTGGTGTTGGAGCAGTTCTCTCTGCGGGCCGGATCTGGAGGTGGAGGTCGGTATCATGGTGGTGATGGTTTGATCCGGAAGCTTGTCTTCAGAGATGAAGTGATTCTGTCAGTGCTGACGGAGAGACGCTCGACACGGCCGTACGGGCTGCACGGTAATAACCTGCCTCAGTAAACACCTGCCTCAGTTAACACCCGCCTCACTAAATACCTGCTTCAGTAAACACCCGCCTCAGTAAACACCCGCCTCAGTAAACACCCGCCTCGGTACACGCCCGCCTCGGTATACGCCTGCCTCCGTAAACATCCACCTCAGTAAACGCCTGCCTCAGTAGACGCCTAACTCAGTAAAAACCTGCTTCAGTAAACATGAACCTCATTAAACATAAACCTCACTAAACTGTTGTCTCGGTAAATAGCTGCCTCTGTAAACACCCGCCCAATTAAACGCCTACCTCATTATTCATCTGCTGCAGTAAACACACACTTCATTAAACACTTACCTCAGTAACCATCTGCCTCAGTAAACACCTGTCTCGATAAACACCCATTTCAATAAACACCTGCCTTGATGAACCACAGCCTCAACAAACACCTCAGTAAACACCCACATCGATGTGTTTTGATGCAATAAACCCCAAATGAGCCTAAAAGTCTTAATAAACACCCAGTGAACACACACCTCAGTAAAAACGTCTTTCACGAACATCTATCTACATAAACACCCTCCCCAATAAACACCTGCTCTAGTAAACACCCACCTTAATAAACACCTTTAAACAACACGTTCATCATAAAGTAATCAAATAACACAACATTAGCTGAAGATAACGTGGCAGATGTTAGTTGCAGTATAATAGTGATCATGTGGTGTATACACATAGATCCTCTGTGGTGTATACAGATATATATTTTTTTATCTCTGTGTGTGTGTGTGTGTGTGTCAGGAGGACAGAGTGGAACAGCTGGACTGAATCTGCTACAGCGAGCTGATGGACGAGTGTTAAACCTGGGAGCAAAGACCTCAGTCAGCCTCCAGCCTGGGGTACGACCCTGTGTGTGTGTGTGTGTGTGTGTGTGTGTGTGTGTGGAGATTAGGAATATCTAAATGCACTCCTGAGAACACTCCACCTCACTCCCCCCTGCAGGACAGGTTTGTTCTCCACACCCCCGGAGGAGGAGGTTACGGTACAGAGGAGGAGGAAGAGGAGGAGGAGGAGGAGAAGCAGCACTCATCCTCTAAGCGGCGCTGTTTAACCCGAGTGTTCACCGAGAGAGGGAGTGTGTACGAGTATCGCCGAGCTCAGGAGAGCGTCTGACCACCGTGCTCCTAAAAATCAACTCGCCTTCCTCTGTTTATCTCTCAACGCCGTTCCAGATATGTGTCTGTTTCAGAAATATTCACACTGTGCTAACACACATTAACACACACACACAAGCAGAACAGTCAGTGTGAAGACCAGTTCAGTCGGAATTTCCGACAAGGAAAAACCTGAGAAAACTCCTCCTCAACTCAGAACGGTCTCCTGAACCCCCGAGTCCAGCAAGTGAAGTCAAATCAAAATGGCCGCTCACAGCATCAACAGTAAATAAAGTAGCATTTCTTACCTTTAAATAAGTTATACTGTATATACACGTATTCGCTTTAGATCAATCAACATACACACATTCACTTATTAAATCTATAACACTAACTCTACAGCTCACTGTTCTGAGGAAAATATATCAATATAAATATATAAATATCACTCATCACCCTTAGCTGCTTAGCTCGCTTCTGACAGAAGACAAACCTGGAGGCGACAAAGTGTTTTTTTCCCACTTTGTAGCTTGAACACACACGAAAATTACGTCATTCTGAGTTCCAACTTCCTGATTGCGAGGTAAGTCAAATGCAGCGTAAGTTGTGTTCGCCTCAGAAGCTCCGCCCACAGTCCATCAGACAGTGCAACACAACTTGTACTATGTCGAATTATATTAACTCTGTTAGGAACCGCATCGATTACCACAGCAAATTCTCTTTTAGTAACGGGAATATTTTATAGATTTTTCAAAAATTTGAAAAAAATTTTATTTTTTAAATTGGCTAGCTTAATTGGTAGTTTTATATGTTGTAATTACATAACAAAAAAAGATTGCAGACCTCCCACTTTGAATAAAAACTGTAAGTAAGAGTAAGGGCTAGAAAAATTCAGGACTCCACACTTCATAATAACAGGCTATTTTTTAAACATTATGTCTTTTACGTTATAATTAAAGCTCTTAATATGGGGTTTGCATTTGTAGGGTTTAACTGTAAGCACGCAAGTTTTTTTAGCACAATGTTGTAGCCATAAACCGTTGATGTGTGTGTGTGTGTGTGTGTGTGTGGTACAGATTGGGCAGCATCATCACTACCTGATCTGCGTCCCCTGCCTGATTTGCACCTCACACACACGGATTAGGTGACCACATGCAACGAACAATCTTCCTCTTGTAGTCTCTGAAATCGTCGTGAAATCTTAACGACGCCGTCCGCAGTACCGGAGCACTCGTACGCAATGAGGGAACGATTAAATGTAACCGTAAATGGATAAAAAGAAATTGTGTCCACTGTACGGCTCACTCCAGTGTAAACCAGTACGATTCTGTTACTCACTCAGTCATTTTAAAACATTATTAAAATGATAAAATGAAGACGGGCCTCACTGTGTCGTTTTTTTTTGTTTTTTTTTTATAATAATGAAAGTTCATCTTCGCTTTTAATAGCTAAACTTTTAAAAATTATATTTAATAAATGAAAAACTCAAATAAATATAAAGTGGTCGTCATGGTGTTTAATAGGCAATAATTGAAGACTAAAGTTAACTAAAAAAATTTTTAATGAATATGTAAATAAAAATAAATATAAAAAAAACTACATTAAAAAGTTTAATCTTAAAGTTAAACACTAATAAATACATATAATGTGATTTTAATACATAAACAACAATATCTAAAAAAGCTTAATCATTTTTAAATTAACAAATAAATGTAAAGTGGATGTTTTAAATAAAAATGAATAAATGGATTTTTAAAATCTGTTTTTAATTGGTAGAAATAATTTTTAAAAATCTTTAAAAATAAAAATAAATAAATTTGGTCATCACTGCTTATTCTGGATACAAAAATGAAAATAAAACGCACAATATATAAAATCTAAAATATTATTAAATTATACCACTAAAGCCATTAATGAATTAAAGAATTGAAATGTAAATTTTTCTGTGATGTTTCTGATAGATTTCAGCCTTGTGTCTCTGTGCGTTGTGTTTAAAGGTGTATTTCTGCATTAGTGTGTGATCAGGGCAGTGAATAAAGCCAGAGCGCTGAAGCGTCACGGATTCCTGAGTGTGATAAGAGCAGCAGGGAGTCAAGCTAACGCTCAGCATCAGCACAGAGTAACGCCGTGCGAATAAATTACGAGTCTGAGTGAGTCACTGTGATCCGACTCGCCGTTTTCTTAGCCACTCGACTGATCTGAAGTTGTGTAACGTTGTTGTGTAAAGATTTGCTGTTGTGACGTAGCGCTCGTCCTGAGGCACCTTCACCACATGTGGTGCTTAATGTCCTGAAATTCCTCACGCTCGAGTGGATCATGATGATCGTACCACAAACATCCACACTCATTCATACACATTTTGCACTCCAGCTTTCGGATCTGTAAAGTATTTTTTTTTAAATTATTTGCGTTTTTTTTTATTATTATTATTCTGCATGCAAAATTTATTGACATCATTAAAATAATTTATTTATAAATTATTTACCTTAGTTTAAAGGGATTAGTTGATTTGTAAATGCATTAAAAAATATTTGTTGTATTTTGTTGTACCGCAAATTTATTTGTGTGATTAAATGATTAATTATTACTTTTCGTATTTGTCATTTAACCACATCAGTTTATTTGTAAGTTTATTTTTAAAAAAATAAAAATTATTTTATTTTGGCATGCCAATATATTTACATGATAAAAATGATTCATTTTTAAATTGTTTATTATTTAAATAGATTGGTTTATTTATAAATTTATTAAAGATATAAAAAATATTGTATACCCAAATCCTGTATATTTACATGATTAAATTAATACAGTTGTAAATTATCATTTAAATGTAATTTATTTGTAAATTTGTTTCAGAAAACAGTAATTTTGCATGCACATTTTTTTTACATTTACTTCCAATTCAGGAATTTTTACAGCGCATCTGTTTCCTTTAAAATCATTAAACTTTAAAATTCCTTTTTTTTTTTACTTTTTTTTAAATTATTTTATTTGATAATTAAGGTGTGTATTTTTCCATTTTATTTACTTGTTTGTTTATATATTTATTTATGTATGTATCAATATTCAAATAATTTTAATATGTATTTATTTATTTATTTAAATTTATTAACATTTTCTTAGATCCACTGAGCCAGCTGATATTTCCAGGGTATGACGATATATCAGTAAAATCAGTGATACTGTTGCTATTCTAACATTATGCTACACATTAGAAATAATTTCATATTTAATAAGATTATGAAATAATTCATGCTTCCAGGAGCAGCACGTTGCTTCGAGATCAGCAGCTACAGTGACAGAGTGAAGATCATGATGCCGGAGTATCGTATCGCATCGTATCGTTAACGTCCTGCTTGAACATGCAGCCCTTTTACGGCGACGTGCTGCGAGTGGAGATGAGGTTTATCTCTGTAAAGAAGAGCAGGGCCGGGAGGAGAGAGGACGGAGGGGTGTAAAACAGAGAGACAGGAGAGGGAGACACAGCAGGAGGTCGATTGAGACACAGCAGAAGGAAGACAGCTCACAGATCAAAGACTCTAAACCATATCAGCCTTTTCTGAGATTAAAGTGATACACTACTAGATATCAGCTTCCTATTAGACGAAGAGTGCACTATATAGGGTGTAGGGGCTGTTATTGGTTTCCTGTTAGACATACAGTGCACTATATAGGGTTTAGGCTTTGTTACTGGTTGCTTATTAGACATTTGTATTACACATTATGGTCAGTAATTGCTCGCTATAAGACACATAGTGCACTAGATAGGGTGAAGACGCCACTGATGGCAGACTATTTGATAATATAGTACACTAAGTAGGATGTATAGGACACTACTATCGGACATATAGTGCACTAGTTACAGTGTAGAATTCATTAAGGGCTCAATATGAGTGTCATAGTACACTAGGTAGGGTGCAAAGGCCATTACTATAAGGTAAATATCACACTACTTAAACTGTAGAGCCACTTATTTGCTCAGTATGACATATATTGGACATACAGTATAGTGCACTATGTGTAGAGGCCATTATTTGTGGCCTATTGGATAAATAGTGCACTAGATAGTATGTAGAGGCCATTACTGGTGGCCGATTGGACATAAAGTTCACTAGGTAGGGTGTAGAGGCCATTATTAGTGGTCTATAGGACATATAGTGCACTAGATAGGGTGCAAAGGCCATTACTGGTGGCCTATTGGACATACAGTATAGTGCACTAGATAGGGTGCAGATGCCATTACGGTACTGTATTTGATAAATAGTACACTAAGTAGGATGTATAGGACATTACTATCGGACATATAGTGCACTAGTTACAGTGTAGAATTCATTAAGGGCTCAATAGGAGTGTCATAGTACACTAGGTAGGGTGCAAAGGCCATTACTATCGGGGAAATAGCACGCTAGTTAAACTGTAGAGCCACTTAATCGCTCAGTATGACATATATTGGAGATACAGTATAGTGCATTATGTGTAGAGGCCATCATTTGTGGTCTATTGGATAAATAGTGCACTAGATAGGGAGTAGGGGCCATTACTGGCAGCCTATAGGACATACACAGATCAGCCATAACATTAAAACAACCTGCTTAATATTGTATAGATCCCCCTTGTGCCACCAAAATAGCTCTGACTCGTCGAGGCATGGACTCCACAAGACCTCTGAAGGTGTCCTGTGGTATCTGGCATCAAGAGGTTAGAAGCAGGTCCTCCATGGATCAGACTTTTGCTCAATCGGATTGAGTTCTGGGGAATTTGGAGGCCAATTCAACACCTTGAACTCTTTGTCATGTTCCTCAAACCATTCCTGAACAATTTTTGCAGTGTGGCAGGGAGCATTATCCTGCTGAAAGAGGCCATTAGGGAATACCGTTGCCATGAAGAGGTGTACTTGGTCTGCAGCAATATTTAGGTAGGTGGTACGTGTCAAAGTAACATCCACATGAATGCCAGGACCCGAGGTTTCCCAGCAGAACATTGCCCAGAGCATTGGGGTGGTTTTAATATTATGGCTGATTGGTGTATAGTGCACTACACAGGGTGTAGATGCCATTAATGGTGACCTTTTGGGGTTCACTAGATGGAGCGTAGAGTTATCAAACATACACCACATTAGATTTAGTGCACTACAGAGGGGATTATTAGCGGTACTTTCACTATGCATGTTTCCATGATAAGTCATTATTTATAGTGTTCTAGGGTTACAGAAACGCTAATACTATTTCAGATTAAACACTATGCTATTCAGACTGATGTCCTGACATCATCACAGCTCTTTCCACACGCTGTATAAACACCGAGCCTCACACCTTCACAACCACCCAAACTGTAAAGTGACGGTCTCAAATACAAACGTTCCCCCGACACCCCGAGTGGAGTCCATCAGCCGGGACATGTCTGAGGTGTGAAGATCGTATCTTCCATTACTTCAGATACAAAACATGCCTTGGCTGATGGACGACATTTGGGGTAAAAGGTACACTGTGGACATTTGGTTTCTCAGCACAGCACTGCTGAATTCTGGATCCTGATTGGTCAGAAGGCGTTCTAATTTTCAAATCACAGGTTTATATTCATTCTGACACGTTATCGTTTCTATAGCGACAGCTCATTCGGAAGAACTCGTACACTCCATAAACAGATTCAAAAATGTCTAATTCTTGCTATTTTTGGAGGAGATGTTTATTTAATATTTATGGAAGGAGTCTCCAGTGTCAGTGCTTCGTAACAGTCAGAGGTAAAGCGGTAACATCTTTTTTTTTTTTTGGTCTTATTAACTTCAAGATGGAGAGGAAAAAAAGAGAGGCTGGTGAGGGAACGACTCTTTATAGCTTTACAGAAACTTATTTTGTGTAAGTTCCACAGTGTACCTATAAATGGATAAAAAGTACAACGTGTTTTTTTTTTCATCATTAAAAAAAAAATCATTGGCAAATTGCTGTGATCTAAGAGGAATGAATACTTGAGGATGTGCTGTTTTAGGAAAATAATCAACAGGTAACAGAAACTCCGCTTCATCCCACCATCGCATCATTGATTATTTTCCTGTAACAGCACCACACAGTGTTTATTCCTCATATTTAATTCACCAAACGTCAATATGCCAACTTTCATACTTTATACATTCACAGTCACATGAGAAGGTAAAAAAAAAACAGCATGGAAACGTTTAAAATGCAAATGTCAGACAAGGCGTTGGTTTGAGACACACGATTAGCAAAGACACAATGTACCTCGAGAGCTGCAATGTGGCGGAAGAGGGGGAAAAAACGGCAAAATAAAGGACAGAACTATGTGAACAAATAGTCCGTTCCACTTGGAGTACCTAAGAGGACAGTGTGGGGGGGAAATGCTACACACTTCCAAATAAAAAATGAGGACAAAAAACATGTATAGAATGTGCGTACAAATGGTTTGTGTCCCTTTTAAAATCTCAAGGAGGAGAAAAAAAAAAAAGAAAAAAAAAAAGCTGAAAATGCTATATACTTAAAGTACCATTTTGAGGGAGAATGGGGAAAGAAATGGACAGAACCATTGGAATGAATCTTTTTTTTTGTTATAAAATAGCCCTTAACAATAGAAAACAATGTTAAACACACACACACACACACACACACACACACCTATCTGCATTTGATAAGTTTCCCCTGAATAGCTCAGGAGATTGCAGACTAACGACGAGCCATCAGCATGCAGATGCAGCGGCACCGAGATTCTCTCAAACCGGGGGGTTGGGACTCACACACTCCTTCACACACTCATCTGTAACCCACATGATCAACACAATCCATCAGATCAATGCGACAAACGCTAATTGGACCATCAGTTAGCATTACTGTTTACAGTAGCCTTACAGCCACATGTGGAATTTAGCATGCAGGTTAGCCATGTAGCATTTTAGCATTACAGAAAAAAAAAAAAGGTAGTAGCATTTCTTTTTAAAAACGTTTTACAATAAAAAAAAAAGTCGAGGTAGGAAGACGTGAAAAGCATGTAAACATCAGTTAAATACCCTGTTTTTACACAACACCTTGCTTTCAACCTTTTCAAAATGGTAGGTTTTAAAATACAACATTCAAATGTCGAGGTGAACATTTAAAAGATTTCTCAGAAATATTAAAAAAAAAACGAATAAATGGCAACAAAAAGATAAAATGAGTGCAAACTGTCAGTGCAAAGTTTTTGGTCATTGTTGCGCTACATTCATCAGTCGATTAGTAGATTTTTCCTGAAGTAAACACAGGCAGAGATGGTGAAAGTAAAAAGTGAACGTTCCCGCCTTTGGGTGGAGAGTGAAAAATTTATCATTTCCCATTTAAAAATATTATTTCAGCAGCAGTTCGGTAGCAGCAGCGCTAGGAATACTTGCTAAACGGAGGTCCATATTGATTTGGTGGCGTATGCACGTCAAACACACTCTTGTTGGGCGGAACTGACTGCAACATACTGTCCAAGTCCATCAGCAGGGGCGGAGCTTGTAACGAAACACGCCCACTGGATAACAGGGGCCAGTAAGAATGGGCGCCGAAGTGATTGGGCGCGACATGATGGCTGTAGAACGGAACGGAGCCGAGAGGGATGAAAGGGTTCGTGTTGAAGCGCATGCTGGGCGGGGCTACGGCGTTCGGGGGTGTGTACTTGGCATAAGAAGTTGGCAGCTCCCAAGGAGGAGGCGCTGAACCACCGCGCTTCGCTACTTTGCTCGGCGGGAAATAATCATCGTATCCGTCTGCGCCATGGGGTCCTCCGTCTGTAACTCGTTTCCTCGCCTCGAATCTCGTCATCCCTCTCCAGTCTTCATCTGACGACGAGGAAGACGCGGGACTGGCGGAACTGGCTGACGCACTCCGATTGGACGAAAAATATCGAGGGCGTGGCGAGCGATGATTAGACTCCGTCCCCCATCCGTCACCTCGACCCCTAAGCGCGTCCGCCGGTCTAAAGCTGTGCAAGAGTGAATCGATAGCGAAGGACGAGTCCAGTTTGGGACGATAAAGGTCTTCTGGAGCAGGGGACGGGCGCCGGACGGGCAGGTCAGGCGCGGCGGGCTGCGTTTCATCTTGCTGAGCAGGAGTGTGCCCTTGCAGGATGTAGGGCGCCAGGTCCTGGGCGAAGATGGTTTCGTCTTGTCTGGACACGGCCGTGTTCTGCCTCTTCAGCAGCTCCAGAGGGACCCTGCTCACCTCCACAGCCCAGAAATTCCCCTTCCCCTGAGGCTTCCCCGGATCCTTCAGCACCTGGAGAGAGATGGATCAACCTTTTTTAGAAGAAAATAAACAAACATACAAGAAATATTCATAAATATGCTGCAAAATTTATTCAGATTTGGGAATTTGGGTTGATAGAATCACCAACATTAGCAGGTTGTGATTATCTTGGTAGTTAGCAAAGATTGTTAATTATATTGCATCATTTAATTCCAAGTCGTAGTCAAGCTAAAAGAAGTCAAAGATTGGTGGTAGTCATATGAGCAACTTTGCAACTGGTTGATCAAGAGAATCTAAGCTCCGCCCCTTGCTGACCCTAGCAAAACCTCCTGAGAACTCACAAATCCTGCAATAACGGAATATTACTGCATTGTCAAGTGTCCATCACAACAATACTGAACATTATGGTATGCCGTATAGCTTCTTAACACGATCCATGCTTACTCCTGGATCATGCTAATCATGCTAGCTTTAACTGCTTCGAAATCTTCACAGGAGTCACTGCAGGGACACGGAGGACATACGCACCTTGACGAAGCAGTCGTAGGAGGACAGATTGTGCCGCACCGAATCTCTCCATCCTTTGTAGTTCCCTTTGAAGAAGGGGAAGAGTGTACTGATCTCTTTCAGGATCTGAGCAGATGAAAGGAGAAAATGAAGTCATGAAGACAGTCCTTGTGTCCCACCACTGTGTGACTGATTATAGGAGTCTCGGGTGCAACACACACCACAGAGAGTTGTTAGCATTACCTCTGACCAGGCCTGTGTCTGAAATGCTAATATGTGATAGAAGAGTGTTCACTAAAATTTTAAAAGAGAACGTGGTTTGGGACAGTTGGACAAAAAAAACCTTTGGAAAAAAGAAACAACTTTTTCACTAGCTAGCTACTCAGATAAGAGAGCTTAGCATCAGCGATGATGAAGCCACTTTGCAAATGTAACTTGTCAAGCTATTCAAGTTAACCTGTTAACGTACATTTTAATAAATAAGCTAACGACACTACAAGCTACTAAAATAAAATAGCCAACTACACTGAAGCAACAAATTGAGGAAATTCAACAGTGCAGCTATCCACCATGCCAGTTTTGTTGAAAAGGTGAAAAAAAAAGTAGCTTGTTACTGGAAAAACTACATTACTATGAAAATGCCTTAGAGGTAGTTAAGCTAGTAGCATTCCTAGCTAGCCAGCTAGCTACTCTCCACCACCGGTTAGCATACAAGATCAGTTTCCTGCATAAATTAACGCACCCAGTTAAAGGTGTAGCATTAAAATGACACTTTATTTCATTACACACTCATCTTAAGGGTACAATCTAAATGACCTGAAGTGCATTATGGGTAGTTCTAGCGTTCAGCCATTTAATTATCCCTCATTAATGTAGGTGACATTTTGACCCTTACACACTTGATAGCATGCATTACTTTCACTCCTCCTCCCTTCATCCCTCATTCTTATCACCCTGTCTAAGCAGAGCTCTGGTTACAACTCACTCCCTGCACCAAATACAGTGTGTGTGTGTGTGTGTGTGTGTGTACTGTAACAGTGGATAGTATTATACCTCCATTATAATTTAAACTATTTCTAAGGTTTGTTAATTAATGTTGTTTATCATATTATATTTCTTTATGCTGGATTTATTATAAAACAATATACAAAATCATTTGTGGCTTTTTTTCCTTCTCTTTTTTTTTTCTCTAATGTTCATCTTATCTTTTATCTTTAACCATCACCACAACTAGCTATGAGGGCAGTGAGGCCTGGACCTCGGAAGTTTCTAATGGTTTTGGTTTTGGTTTTCTGCCCTCGTCTGTTTCAAACTTTTTAAAAAAAGTTTGAATATAATGTTCAATTTGCTTGTTTGTTCAGCAAAAACAATCAATTTTATGTACCTAGGCTATAATATACAAAATACCAAAAACATCTCAGTTCTGTAATTTACAATAATTTGATAAAAATTGGCTATTTATTAATGCAAATATCTCAAATCTATTGTTCTTTAATATGAAATCAGTTCACTGTGACGACTTGCTAGGAACATATGCAAGGAAAAATAAAAAGTGCTCTGTAAGAAATAGATGAAATTTCATTTTTGAGGCTGACAAAAAAAGCTTTTTCCAATAAGTAATTGTTAACGATCATTTTGAAGGAATACAAACGCAAACCCCAGAAAAAGAAACCAAGATATTGTGCAAATTCCTATTTTTCAAATTCCTATTTTTAGAAGCTGAAATCAACAGGTAACTTAGGCAAAAATATTACTCAACTCAAATTAATCAAACTAACTGGAGTCAGAGTAATTTATGGAAGAATGGGACATGAGAACATAACAGATTAAAAATAGCACTTGATGCAGCACACATTAAACATTAAACACTGTGGTGGATTAACTATGACACATTGCTGTAATGAGGACCTCACTAACTTTTCATCCTGGGGATAATCAATACATTCGTGCAAGAAAGAAATATTTCACCATTTCCTACAGGTGTTGAGTCTTACCTGGGAGAGAGTGAGCTTCTTCTGGGGTGAGTTCTGGATCACCATGGCGATCATGGCCAGGTAAGAGTACGGCGGTTTCGGGTAGCGCTGATAGTTCTTCTTCTTGCCCGCGTTCGGCGCCCATTCGCCGGCGTGCTGATCCGCGGGGAGTCGGGAGGCACCGCGAGTCCCGGCCCGAGACTCGTCCATCAATCCGGGTACAGGTTTCTCTTCGGGGCCGGTTAGCTGTGGTAACACACTCCCCATAGCCCCGCTGTGTTGCGCCAAAACCCCGTCCATAGCCCCGGAGTTTGGGCGCAAAGTTTCCTCGGAGGTCCCGGTGCACCGCGGCGTGGTTGAGATCTGTAGCCGGACTCCGGACTCCCTGTGCGGGCTGAGCGCGCCGCGCCACTCCGCTCCCCCCCGGAGCTTTGTCATGCTGATGATGATGATGATGGAGGAGGAGGAGGAAAGTTGAGGGCTCCACGTCCTCGCTGTCTGGGGAGCAAACAATTAACAGTTTCACGTCAATCCCGCTGTGTAAATAGACAACCATCAGCCCCCATATAGAGAAGGGGGTGGAAACTACAACTGGTTCATTTCCATATCATTTTTTCACTAAATGTTTTTGAGGTCATATGCATGGTGTTTGACCCATTACTGACCTTTCATCAGGTCTTTCAGCATTATCAGAACTTAAAGGGTAAGTAAGCTGATTTATGGAACCATTACTACTTCATTTCTTCTTTAAGTTCTTGGCTCCAATCTGGAGAAGCTCAGAAGTTCAGTCAGTGTGTAAGAATTTGAAAATGTCCTTTTGAGATTCAGGATTCATGACTACACCCCAAGCATAAAATGTCAACATCAGCGTAAAAAAAAAAATAAAATCTTACATCTAAACTTCTCCCAGAAAGTACCAGAAGCACTGTACCTGGAGGGCTGAATCACCCCGAACCCCCCTGACAGGCTGCTTATAGAAAGCACTGATAAGTATTGAAATGAAGTCATCGGCTCCACTGGGGGGGAAGGGAACCTTAAAAAAGGGGCAAGCATGACAGAAACTGTGGGTTTTAAAAGGACAGACAGAAAGAGAAAGAAAGGGATGGAGGACAGAGAGAGAGAGAGAGAGAGAGAGAGAGAGAGAAATAATGTGGTGTAGAGGTTTCACTCAATAAACAAAAGAACACAATATACACACACACACACACGGCTAATAAACACACTCTCAGGTCACACTGAGAGATTAAAGCCTGGCCATCAATACGAAATAATAAAAAAAGATAACATTCAGGTAATTTACACAGGATGCACTTTTAAGACCATTTGTGTATTCAAACCCATCCATCTTTAACGATTTATTCAATCAAAAATGTCCATAAAAGGATTTCCTGTTTAGATGATCACTACTGAATTGAACGTTATTTTCTTTTAAAGAAAATTTTCACCACAAAAGAAAAAGTGCTACGCAATTTATTTTTTTTTTTTTCTGAGCAGGATTTATAATCCAGGATATGCATCGTGCACTCCTATTTTCCCTAATTAATCAGGAAACTCAATCATTAAACGCTACGTAAGATATCAGCCATTATTTTATACCCCAATGTGAAAAAAAAAAAAATCAGGAAGCCCTTAGGACTTGGTTCCTACATAGTGCACTACGTAGGGTTTATAAGTAGAGTGCACTTATGTGCAACGCTCCAGTGAAGGATGTACAGTGTACAACACATGGTGTATGCTGTGCATTTGGAACACAGCCACTAAACTGTACATATTCCAGAGAATAAGTATGCAATTGGGACAATCCACTGTGCTCAGTGTGCTAATGTCCGAGCAACACACACACACACACACACACACAAAGTCACACTCACTGTTCCTCCTCAAAGCTTTAGAATGAGGACGAGAGGAGAAACGGTTTCAGTTAGTGAGAGACGAGACCACGCACACTTCCCCTGCTCACTCAGTCAGGGCTTAGAAAGGAGAAAAAAAAAAAACCTGCTACGACTGGGCTGAAAGAAAGAAAGGAAAATTTTAAAAGGTGCATCTCTGGGATACCTGGGTGAGAAGACAGGAAAGCAAGAATAAAGAAAAATAAATAAGAAAAAGAAAACAGACAATAAAAGAAAGAAAAGGGAAAAAAAAGCAAAGAAAGACAGCAAGGAAAGGAAAGAAAGAAAAAACAGCAAAGAAAGAACTTATAAGAAAAAAGACAGACAGACAGGGATAGGGAAGATGGGAAAAAAGAAATACAGGGAGGAAGGAAGAAAGAAAAGAAAAACAGGAAGGAAAGAAAAAGGAATGAAAGAAGAGAGAAAAAATGACAGACTGAAAAAGAAAGAGGGATGGATGGATGGATGGATAGATGCACCAAATGAAAGAAGAATAAATGTCAGAGACTCTTGGAAGAAAAAGAAACAAAATAAGAAAGAACAAGTTACAAAATGAGAGGAAAGAAAGAAAGAAAGAACAATAAGGCATTTTTGAGCTGAAAGTAAAAGTGATGTGTCAGAGATGAAGATGAACGTGTGCTGAAGATCAACTGGTTTGTTCAGGAGGCAAACACACACACACACACACACTTCACCTGTGTTTCAGTGAAAGTCTTTCCCTTCTGCACAAGCTCCTTGTTTTTGTTTAAAGCTCAGAATCCTTTTCTTCTGAGAAGCAGAAACTCTGGGAAATTCTAATGAAGTGTGTGTGTGTGTGTGTGCGTGTGTGTGTGTGTTGATGAGGCTCCACACCACCACCTGCAGCTCTAATTAGACTCAGACTGAGATTGGCCCAAACACACACCACTGAAACCAAGCAGATTTCATACTTCGGTGAACACACACACACACACACACACACACACACACACTGAGAATGTGTGAGAACATTTTAGCAGCTCATTTTTGGAAACAAAAGACACTGAATGTGATGAAATCTGCAAGTGTCCATTTTTCCCCCATGTTCTTTATTTTGCCTAAGTGCGTATTCAGATTTCGTTTTTAATATTTTTATTTGAAAATAAAAGTTATTTTAATTTGATTGCACTGGGACTCCACAGGTTTAATATGCATTTAATAAAAAAATAATGTTATGAACGGCTTTATGGATTAGCAATCATAACAAATCGTGTTTAGACAAGTATAGTAACAGTGTTCCTGTTTTTAATGTATTGTGTGTTTTTTTTAATTGATTCCTGACAAAATTACTGAAATTTATTGCTCATAAATGATTTCATAACAATTACATTTTATCAAAAATAAACAAAGAAATAAATAGACACCATTTCTCTTTTTATGCTTCTGTATACTTTGTAATAAATATCTACTTTTTTTTTTTTGTTCGTAATCATATAAACCGTTTTTACAGTTAAGCTTTTATTATTTTTCATTATTTTTCCTCTTTTTGTTTCAATCGAGTAAAGTGCATAGCAATAAAAATAGAATAGTTTACATTTTTATTAAAATTAACAATTTAACGTTAAGGTCTTGTTCTTCACGTGTCACTTAAAAAAAAAAAAATCCCAGATAAAATGACGTATGCGAGGTTTGCTAATCACGATCATTCCAAACAGGCTAATTCCTCCTTCCACTGATTCTGTGGCTGAGTTCAATAGACATCATGATGTTAATTAACGCCATTTTGAATTTTTATCAAAAACAGTTTTTTTTTTGCTTCTTCTCTGAGAAATTTTGTCACCAAATTTGACTCACAGCCTCGACAGACAAGCCCGAACGAAACCTGCTTCTCGGATGTTTGATGTAAGTCCCCAAACAGGAAGTGAAACCATATCTCAGCCACGCTTTTACTTATTGTCAGATATGTTTAGCAGCATGACCTAAAGTTAAGAAGTTAAGAAACAAGCTTTATTTGCCACTTGGGAGGACTACTGAAAACAGGAAGTGAGACAATCTCAACAACAGCTTAACATTTTGCCTCCGTCCCTGAAGGGTGGGCCAGAAAGTGCTTGGCCCCCTTAATCACTGTTCGAATCTATATTTTTCATTATTTCTGAAGGCATCTTTGCATGTGCCTAAGACTTTTGCACGATACTGTATTAATTTGTGCTCCGTTTACTATTTTTCTTCAACTAATGAAATTATGCCCACAGGTCAGTTTATTTCTGCTCATCTAAAGAATCTGTGCACGCGATTTTATTTCATGAGCCGGAGTTCCTTCTCTAATATTAGCCAGCTTGCTAGCAGACTTGGATTCTGATTTTAATTCTAAAATAAAATAGCCTAATGAACTTAGATAGCTACTTAATGTGAGTTAGCTACTGCTTGAAATGTAAAGGATTAGCTAGCTAAGGTTACCTAATCTGATAGATTGTGTAATTAAAACAAAGATTTTATCCTAAACAAAGAAGCAAAAAGTGAAAGAGTAGCCGTGATCGAATTTTTACTTAAACTCCGCCCTTGTTTTTACTGTCATGGATCGTGTATGTGAGCCTTAACTGCTGAAATGAGACTAACCCTGTACCCCAGTTAGGGTTTTATGCTAAAGGGAGGCCGTCAGTGTAACGTTAGCAATAAAAAACCTGAGTTTCTGGGAGCCACATCACGCACACACACACACACACACACACAGAGTGCTGAACAAGCCCCCCCACTGATTCCGAGACGCCGAGGCTGAAAGGTCGACTCGTCCTGCTGAGAAAATCCCAGTGAGCACTACAGACTCCGGCTTTGTCCCGAATCTGAGTCTGAGCTGCTTTTAGACTCCAAAGGGACCCTATTACTCTCACTTTCAGCGTCTCTTTTCATTTCTGCCTTTTTTTAAATTGTTTAAAGGGAGAGACGGCAGTTTTACAGAAAGGAAGATGATAATAAAGACATCAATGTAAAAGACAAAACGACAAAACGTTCAAGTAGTTAAACTGAAGCTGATGTTTCTTTAATATGAATGTAAAAGTGTTTTATATATCACACATTACAAAATGTGCATTAAAAAACCCAAGAAAAAAAAGACAAAAAAAATCTAAGAATGGATTTTAAAACACTTCAGAGTTGACCTTCACATGAAAAAAAAAATCTTTTGTTTCTAATTTAGCCATGAGCCATGTTTTCTTAACTTTATTATTATTTTTTTTACATTTTCTTTCTTTATTTATTTCTTTAAAGTACTGATTTTTGATATATATACATATATTTATATCAGCAGAATTTAACATTTTTATTTTATTTTATCACATGATGAATTGTAAAATAATCTTTGATAAATATTTATTTTATGTTTGTCATATGACGACTCAATTTTTTATTTTCCACATATAATTGCTGCAATTTTTATCCATGTTTTCTGCACTTTGAACATAAAATGTACAAGAGTGAATCAAATGAAAAGGTTATTTTTTAATTTTTGCATTGTTTATTGCAAATATGTAGAAAATTATTAATTTCTCATGGTGATGCTTTTCACCAAAAATCTTTTGTACATAGAATGACTTGATTTCTATTTCAGTTTCCATTTTAAACACAAGATTTCCAAAATTTCGATTAAACATTTGACACATTTTTGTAGCATTTTTTTTCTTTTCAGTAGCTGAGATTGAGGAATCATGTTTTTTTTTTCTTCCAGAAATGTCCTGCTTTGCGTTGATCTTAACTTTTCCGTCTCGTAATCTCTGGGTGTGAAAGGGCGTCTCTGCTGATAGGAAGCTGAACGACGTCTAATTAAAAGCAGACAGGAGTGTGTGTGTTTCCCATCATCCTCTGCACAGCGTCAGTGTGGAGCGTAATCTCCAGATTAAAGACTCAAACTGTGACTCGTCTCTGAAACCCACCGGGTTTTAGGTGTCTGTGTTTCTCTGTTCTGGGTTTGAGTTTTATATTTTTTAAATGTAAAAATCTCAACTTCTAACCTTTATTCTAAAATTTCATAAATAGAAAAAAAAAATCAAATGATGGATTTTATTCTTTCATTGCCTTGTTTATTTGGTCATTTTTTAAGCTTTTAGCATTTTTAGGATTAAAACAATAAAATTGATTTTGTCAAATTCTGACAGAAAATCACGTTTCTAATCTTAAAACACACGATCTGTAACGATACATGATAAAATCCAAGCTTTAGGCTGCAACTGCTTATTTATTTATTTATTTATTTATTTGTATGTTTATCTATCTATCTATCTATCTATCTGTTTGTTTCATAACAATGCATTTTGAAGAGGTAATAAACTTTTAAAACTTTTTCTGACACAGCAAACAAAAGACACGCTTTTGTGGAGGCGTCCATGTTTTTTTTCTCTCCTCTTTTTTAAATCCATAGTCCCGAGGTGGGACTGTGACATTATTACTTATTTGTAATTTTTTTAATTTTTTTAAAAAAATTTAAAATTCAGTAATTAAACATTTTTTCCAAGCTTTTTGTAAAGTCTACTTTTTCCAATTTCCAGTTTTATTTATACTGAAAAATGTACGTGCATTTAGTGAGTTATCAGCTGCAATTTCAGTCCAAACTGTTGCCTGACTGTCTGAAGTTCACTGAAGTAGAACAGAACCAGAAGCCACCTAGGCCTGTAACTGTAAAGGTATAAAAGCACTTAAAGCTTTTTCTGACAGAGGAAACAAAAGACACGCTTTCATGGAGGCGTCCATGTTGTTTTTTCCCCTCTTTTTTAAGTGGACAATCACGAGTTGGGAAATGATGTTATTACAACGTGCACATTACCACTTATAAGGCACCACGTTCCTTTAATTTAAAAGATATTATTTGCTGTTATATTGACACTTCCAACAAGTCACTGGAATATATCCTCAACTTTTTTTTAATTTTGTTTGGTAAAATTTTTTATCCATAAACAGAAGTTTTCAAACTCACAGCCTACTCTTTCACATTTCTTAAGTGAAACTGACTCCTCAAATCTTTTTATTTAACTAATAATAAAAATGTGACGGATTCGTGAAACACTATGAGAGATGTTTTGGTGATACTATTGATGAGGTATAATCTACTTTCCTCTACTTGTCGATGTTTTCACTTTTTTATTGTTACATATTTTACAAGTTTTATGTAAGTGCTTGTTATTGTTCTCCTGAAGGTGTTTGTACAGAAAAAAAAAGGCACCATGAACGCATCATAATTATGATGTCTCCATGAATATATATATATATATATATATATATATATATATATATATATATATATATATATATATATATATATATATATATATATATATATATATATATATATATATGTACAGTACTGTGCAAAAGTCTTGGCACCCTATTTTTTTTAGTACAAACTTGTTATAGATGTTTATTTTCTGACTTCTACATTATTGATTCAGTACAAAAACATTTTAGATTCCAAACATTAGTTTTCCAGCACAAAATGAAATGTTCCAGAAAAATGTTTGTATGTCAGTAAAGAAAGCAGCAGATTCCATAAGAGACACTTTTCAGATAAAAACATAATGAAGGCTGCTGGGTTTCGCTGCAGAAA
>CM040465.1:1286610-1298434 GCA_022758105.1 Pangasianodon gigas | reverse complement strand
ACAACCGAAACAGTGCAATAACAACCGAAAACAGGACAATAACAACCGAAAACAGGACAATAACAACTGAAACAGTGCAATAACAACCGAAAACAGGACAATAACAACTGAAACAGTGCAATAACAACCGAAAACAGGACAATAACAACCGAAACAGTGCAATAACAACCGAAACAGTGCAATAGTCACAGTAAAAGACAGCGCAGCGCCGACCAGCACACAGTTCTAGTGTGGAATACGGTGCAAACTGATACTTCACTGTAATAATGTAAACATAAAACACTATAATATAAGACTGTTATTATTGAGCACTAACACTAAGCGGTTTTCCTTTTACGGTTAGTGTTTGGTTAGAAAGCTCTGTTTTGCGTATCAGCCATTTGGGGTCGTTTGCCTAAAATGTTTTGAGAACCTCCGGTCTAAGTGTTAACACAGATAAACGAGAAGGTTTTTGTGTTTTGTGAGTGTTTCGAGGTGAAGAAAGTGAATATGATGTTGGCTGTAGTTCAGTAGATCAGGACACTGATCAGGGAGGCGGCCATTTTAAAGGCTGTCTCAATCGCAAAATCCTTCCAGTGCACTGGAATGTTCACTTCCTAAAAAATCCCACAATGCACCGCAAAAACTAGAGAGCATCGATGCTCACTACGTTCGAAATGAGGTCATATTTTCTGAAGCCTCTCATTTAAAAAAAAAAAACAAAAAAAAAAACTCTCAGCCAACTTCGTCTACAAATTTAAGTAGCTTGTTATTGTTGTTGTAGCTCTCAAATGATTACTGAAGTTTGCGATTTTTAACTTTATTTGACGTTCTATATACGGTTTGTTTGAGTCTAACGACTTTTAAGTGTTTAATGATTTAAAAAAAAATCCACTAGCGAGCCTACGATCCTGCTGGAAGCACCGTGACGGCGAGAAACGTGTGTGATTAAGCTTTAAACAAATTTATATGACGTATAATATAATGTTGGAAACATATCGGTCCTGCCTGTTGTTGATAAATGCCAATGGTGATGTTTTACAACGCGAGTACGTCGTCATGGCGCCAGAAATCGAGTCATCAACGTCCCAGTGTGTAGTGAGCCAGGGTCCTAGTGCCCGAACTTGTGTACACGATATATCGCTTCACCACCTACGGAGCTAGCGAGCTGATTGAGACGCACCCGTTGTTATTTATCGTTAAAGCTCCCGCAGCTGCGTTCATCACCTGAGGGCTGCCTGCGCAGGCTTATTTAGGAGTAGTTATTTATTTCAACTACACACCACTGGAACATTTAGTGCATGTCGTGCTTAGGATGCGCTTTTTCACTGTTTGGTCTCCATTTTGTCGTCTTCAGCTCTTTCAGAGATTTGCCTTTTAAGGAGTTCTGCGGCTAAATATAAATGTACCAAGAGCTTGCTTGGTAATTCATAGCTGATTGGTGTTTATCAAAATCTGCACATGAGCACGAAGAAAATCGGCAAAACTTTTAGAGGTGTCAGTTAATATCAGAGAGATCAAAACACCTACGCAGCCATCAATCGTTCCAGATTCATATTTCGATTGGCTGATCTGGCATTTTATTTGGACGGAAAAGACTTTTGGTGTATTTTTGAGTGGTAACTCGTAAATCTTGGCGCTCCTACGCAAATTTGGTAGGTTTGGTATCATAATATAATCAGATTAAAAGTCACGGGATATTGTGGTAGTGTTCAGATGGATGTAGTTTTTTATATTGCAGTAGTATTTATTGTGTATGTTGAGTGTAGGGATGTGTTGAGTGACTGATTATTAGCTTGCACCATCATGAGACTCAGAGCTCAGGCAGTAAACATTTTTTCCTGTTTCCACATCCTCTCCTCTCTCTCTCTCTCTCTCTCTCTCTCTCTCTGTCTGTCTCTGCACTGAACTGAACTGAACTCTTGTCTGCATAAGACCGAGATGATCTGTGTGGGTTTATCCGTGGCCTTTAGGCTTCCTGTACTCAATAAAGCAGCGTTCAGTCTCAGTCTGCCGTACACCTGACTTATTAAAGTTGCAGTCAGGGGTTTTTTAGTCAGGACAGCAAAACCTGCTGAAGTTTCTCTTCACGTTTTATCTGCTGTGGAGCGCCTGCATCCACCCCGACGATTCAAGGTAATCAGAACTCCCCCAGCATGTGGTTTGTGGGCAGAACTAAGAACTTCCGCTAATGTTAAAGTTAATGCATCAAAATCCGTACAAAAATGTACTCAAGTGAAAATAAAAAAAAACAACTACTTTTTAAATGTAAAATATTACAAAGGAAATGTTTTTAATTTCTGAAATTAAGGTAGTCATGTTTTCATTTGAAAAGTAGAAAACTGCTATAAACAACTACATCTTTTTGCCTGAAAACATCAGTAATAACATATATTATTAAAAATAACATGTAAATAACGAATATTTACCATTAGCCAGAATTTGATTTAGCCAATTTATATTAGCTCCTGGATTTGATGCTAGTCTAACTTGGAATTAGCAAAGGAAACTAGCTAACTTAAGCTAAATGTATCCAGTTAATGTTAGCAAATTAGTGAAGCTTACCTCAACATGCTTTTTCAAATTAGATGACATGATTAGTGATCTTTTTTTTTTTTTACATTGATAAACTTGATTGGACGCTAAATTGAAATGATTGGACGGTAAACTACACCCATTCGACTGATGTATAGCGTACAGATGAAAGAAAGACCTTCAAGATCTCTAAGGACTTGGAAAGTCTAAATAAAAACGTAAGTTTTTATTTAGTTTAACGTAAGTTAAAAAGTATGATTTTTTTTCTTGGAAATGTCAAGAAAGAGTACAAGGATTCAGTTACAGTAGCACTCAGGTAAAGTATAAATACACCAAAATAATACTTTTGTATAGTTACGAAGTACCATCACTCCAGTTTTGAGCTTTTGTTATTTTAAAAACTTAAACCTGAGCTAACTTCCAAGAAAATCTCTGACTACGCCTTTAAATGTGTTTGTCGTCAACGCGACAAGATCTATTGGTTTATGGAACATAAAATGAGTGCGGCGTTATTTGAGACGTGATTTTGGTGTGAGCTGATCGTGTGAGTGATGCATCACGATACGTTTAATGGAAGAAGCAAAAAGATTTGCGCTAAACTGTATTTTTACTCACTGCTTCTAAAGTTGGATGTGACCCAGAAAGGCAGCCTATCTAGGTCACCTCGTTATGCATGCATTTACCCAAATGGCACTGACACATCATTTGAAGTGCTAGCAATAATAAAAGGTTCAAATTTATCATCACTGTATGAACTCTAAGGTTTTGGGTAGAAAATGATTTACCAAGAACAATAAATAGACATGATGTGAATTTGGGACTGAGCCCATTGCAGTCTAACTGCTGTGCTAGCGAATGTGACTGAAGGCAGCAGCAGAAAGAAAGAGGAGGAAAGAGATATGATTCCGGAGAGGAAAAGAGAAGAAAACACACTGGAATGTTAGTGATAGGGGAAGAATGCTAACACCCCGAGGAGTAGCACAGGGCTGGATCTAATTCTGATACGTGATAATGAACCATAGGCTCAGCTTCTTTACGGACCATTTTTTTGGACACTAGCTGTCTGATTAAATAACTTTGCAGAACATGGTGGACAAAATATCTCTCTGACTGCACAGTAGTTAAAAGGGCTAAACAAGACGCATGACGAAACCTTCAACGAAGTCACACAGTGACCACAAGACGTAGTATTCGATATAAATACTGTTCTCATACAGCTGTCACTTCCCTTTCTTCTTCTTGCCTCATGTCCACAGTCTCACATTACCAACCCTGTCATCCTTTAGTGGGCCAGACATTATCGTGCAGGTTCTTTGTGTGGTACTGGCTCCTGCTATGGATGTTAGCATCACTAACTGCAGCTCCAACAGCTTCTCATGAAAGGGATCTGTCTGGAAGAAGGTTCGATTGGAGAGATTGTCACCAAGGATCCCTCCCTTACTAGCTGGGGGACAGTGTGGTACTATAGAGGTGCTGAAGGAGTGTGAAGTCATAGAACACCTCCACCACCACCTGGAATTGGGTGGTATATCAAGCCCACAAACTTACCTTACTGGTTCTGAGACAACCACGTGCTGGTCTGTACAACATTATCAGGGTGGCACGAGGTCAGATGGCTTGCATGAGTGCTCCTGAAGTGGGCCCACCCACAGTTAGACTCAAAGGCGCAGCAGACACACTGTTTATGGCAGAGCATACTCCCTGGAGTGTGGCATCTTCACCATCTTAACATCCCCCAATGCATCTTCACCCTGGACCCTTTTGTTGATGTCAAATCAACTTCTTGTCAACTGTGGCTCTCCCTGATGAGGCTGTGAAGGACCCAATACTGGCCTCACTGTTTACTATTGCCTCTACTGCTGATTCTGCCCACGTTGCACAGAAGTCTGCAATCAGGCCACAGAGTCCTACTTGTGGCCCCAAAGTTGCCTGTGAGGCCCTAGTTTCCACTGCTGTTCTCACTAGTGGTTGGAACACCTTGACATCCTCCCTGAATAGATCTGTTGTGCCAAATGAATGAATATACAGTTCCCCCTCCAGAAGTATTGGAACAGCAAGGCCAATTCTATTGTTTTTGCTATACATTGCAGACATTTAAGTTTGAGATCAAAATATGAATATGAGATGATAGATCAGAATTTCAGCTTTCATTTCCTGATGTTTACATCTAGACATGTTAAACAACTAAGAACATGGCACCTTTTGTTTGAACCCAGCCATTTTTCAAATGATCAAAAATATTGGAACATGTGACTGACAGGTGGGCCGTGGTGGTCTAGCGGCTAAAGATCCCGCACTCTCACCACCGCGGCCCGAGTTCGTTTCCTGGGCAGGGAACCAACTCAGCCACTGGGAGTGTACTCTCAGTCCGGTTCCAAGCCCGGATAAAATGGTCGGGCTGCGTCAGGAAGGCATAAAACCTGTGCCAAATCAAACATGCGGACCAATGATCCTCTGCTTCGGCTCTTTCTGAGCTGAAACAACAGCAGCAACATGTGACTGACAGGAGTTTCTTGTTACCCAGGTTTGCCCTGTTAGATTGATTGTTTAAACAATTAATAGATCTGAATATCTACTCTTGGTTTGAGCCCTGGGTTTCTCCTGTGTAGACTGTATTTGTTGTAAAAAAAAGGAAAACCAGCATAAAGACCAGAGAGCTGTCTATGGGAGAAAACAAGCCATTTTGAAGCTGAGAAGAGAGAGAAAATCAATCAGAGCCATTGCACAAGCATTGGGCATAGCCAATACAACAATTTGGAATGTCCTGAAAAAGAAAGAAACCACTGGTGTACTAACAACCAGACACTGAACAGGTTGGCCAAGGAAAACAACAGCAGCAGCAGCTGATGACAGAAATATTGTGAGAGCTGTGAAGAAAAACCCAAAAACAACAGTCAGTGACATCACCAACAACCTCCACAGGGCAGGGGTGAAGTATCACAATCCACCGTTTGAAGAAGACTTAGAGCAGAAATATAGAGGTGGGATGGGTGGGATCGGTTCCTCATGACATCGTGGTATAGATTATCCCGGTGATTCTGACCGCCCCCGGTACTTAGGAAGGGTGAAATAGAATGCTACTTACATATGTGACTGTATCTAAGAACACCAGATCTGACAGGAACATGACAAGAAGATTGCAGGGAACCAGTGGCTGTATGACAGGTATTTACATCAAGTGCTACATCATACAGTCACTTCATGACTTTGCTGAAGGTCCCGGCACGCACAGGTGTGTGTGCAAGAAGGTATCCAGGTGATCTTCCCCTCACCTGGAGGTTATCTGGTGTTCACAGAAGCGCATTTACATTCATAAGTAGAGTTTGTTAATGATGATGTAAACTGTAAACTGTGATAAACGATGAGGCAGTCATCATGATGAGGGTGTAGATATCAGTGCAGTGTGTGTGTGTGTGTGTGTGTGTGTGTGAGAGAGTGTGAGAATCATCAGAGCAACCGGTTAAACCTGTCTAACACTACTGTATTTATTTAATATCTCGTTACTGAGTGAGAATCATCTCAGTTTTGTTATTCATCATGTCTCCTTCTCCTTCTCCTCCACCTTCTCCTTCTCCTTCTTCTTCTTTTCCCCTTTTTATGCTGAGGGTTTATTACTCCACACACACACACATGGCTTTTTAGAGAATTCCAGTTTAAAGTGTGAAATTTTCTTGCTGAAACACACTGATGCAATGTTGAAGAAATTAAATTCCAACTGACAGCTGATGATGTCATAACAAAGGTCACAGCAGCTGACCAATCAGCTTAGCTTCAACTCTTAAACTTCTAACACACATTTTATTTCTTTCTTTCTTTCTTTCTTTCTTTCTTTCTTATTTGCTCCTTATTGCTTGCTTATTTGTTTTTTCCTTTATATATCTGAATTTATTTATTTATTTATTTATTTATTTATTTATTACTCTTTCGTTACTTTCTATTTCTCTTTCTTTAGGCCTATGTTTCTTTATAGTTTACTATTTTCTTTCTTACTTTCTTTCTTTCTTTTTAATTTGTTGTCTTTCTGTTTTTTCATTGTTTCAATTTTTCATTTCTTCCTTTTTTCTGTTTCTCTTTCTTTATATTTTTATTTTTTATTTTCTTTCTTTTGTTCTCTATTTTTCTTTTTTTTATTTTAACTTTATTTTGTTTTCTTTATTTTTATTTCATTTTATTTTGATCTTTCTTTCCATATGTTTTATATAAATCTTTTGTATTGTGCTGATTTACTGAAAGCTCTTCAGCAGATCCAAACACAGGACGCTTTGGTGCCACACACCTCAGTGGTAATGTAAATAATTAGCTAAGCTAGTTAGCCAATATAAACAGACAGTTTGCAGGATTCTTTGGTTAAATTTCATTTTTATTTATTAAATGCTTTTAACAGTGAACATTGTCACAGAACATTTTTACAGAAATCCAGATGTAGATTTAGATCCTAATGAACAAGCCAGAAGTGACAGTGGTGAGGAAAATCTCCCCGAGTTGACATGAAGAAACGTTAAGAGAATCAAAAAGGGAACCCTCTTCCTCTTCTGATGGTGCGATACCACTACATAGTGACATACCACCGGACAGTGAGATACCAGCAGGCAGTGCAGTACCACCAGATACTTCAGATACCTTTAATATCATCACCTTTTTGTGAAAAGTGTTTCACATGATGCACTTTGCAATCAATCGTAACAACACAGTTTCATCAGCAAAGATACAACAACCACCAGATACCACTGGAAAATGTGACACCGCTGGATCCCACTGGAAGGTGCGATACCCCCGGATACCACTAGATAGTGCAATACCACCAGAAAGCTTGATGCCACCAGATAACATGATAACACTGGATAGTGTGATACCACCAGATACCACTGGATCGTGCGATACTGGAGTATAGTGAGATACCAGCGGATACCACCGGATAGTGAGATACCAGCGGATACCACCGGATAGTGAGATACCAGCGGATACGACCGGATAGTGAGATACCACCAGATATCACAGGATAGTGCGATACTGGAGTATAGTGAGATACCGCCAGAAAGTGTGATGCCAGTGGATAGTGCAGTACCTCCGGATACCTTCGGACAGTGCGATATCACATAGTGCGACGCCACTGGAATTCCTCGTTTCTGGTTACGCCGCTGCCAGCACAACACGTGACGTGCTTCTGAAAAGTTTTTAGACGTGAGTGTGACTTACATCAAGCGCAGCAGGCAGATTTTAATGATTTTGACCCACTGGACTATAGGTCGTGCCAGCTGCGGTAGAAACTCGAGTGCAAATATATACGGAGGTTTACGTTAACTACCTTCGTATGACTATGCTGTAGATCTGCTGTGAATTCTGGACAGTGTGAAAATGTTGAGCAATACTGCACTACGGGCCGCTTCAGAATTATTTCATCCAGGTTCGAATGAAACGAGGCTGTATTGTGAAAGTCTAGACAACGTAATTCTGTCTCATGACTGATATCAGCAGATAGCGTGATACCACCGGATACCACTGGGACAGCGAGATACCGCCGGATGTTGTAACCGTGTTCTTACGGTTGCAAAGTGCATCATGTGAAATACTTTTATATCGTCACGAAAAGCTCAGGGAAGCACTTTTTGCTTACACAATCACAACCTTATCGCCGTGACTGAGTACGTCTGTAACGTGTGTGTGTGTGTGTGTGTGTGTGTGTTGACATTATCAGGAGATTGTAAAAGCAGTGAAAGTACAGTGACATTAACCTTTAACCCTATGTGTGCATTCTTCCTCACTAGCAGACGTGTGTGTGTGTGTGTGTGTGTGTATCATACTTTAACCTCGTCATTATTGACATTTCTAACAGCGCAGCATGTTTAATATCGAGCTGATTTATTGGAGGGCGTTGTGAAAGCGTCAAAGTGTCAAGCTCTCACTACTGAGGATTTTTATTACTCAAAGAAACAGAACCACTTTTTACTTTTTTAAAATCGCACTCCGCGTACGTCACACACTCTCCGAGTCTGAAGTACAACACTAAAATGTCTTTGCTACTGGGTAAAGATACAAACTCCGCAACACGGATAAATCAGACGACGATCTGTCGACTTTGTTTGGGTGTGATCTCAAGTATCTTTCCAATTTATTTCTCACAACTGTTTTTGTTTTTTCATTTTAAACAAACAATTCTTTGCGCTATAAAATTTAAAATAAGAAATGTAAGAACTCTGAAAAACCCTGTTTGGCCCAAATAAGGAAGGCAGCTATGAGAAGCAGCTGTGCTCATGCTGCCTAAACATGCTGCCTACCTAGGGAACTACGTTCTGATTGAAGCGCAGTGGGATCCCATATCGTCTGAAACTCTGTTTATTTAAAATTTTCAAAATTTTTGCTTCACACAAGCTTCAACCCGAGTGTTTACTGATGAAAGACTCTTTATCTGAATATCTTAGCTTTGATCATGTGGCATCCGCTGCATTGCTTCCTGCTCTGAACGTCTCTGTCTGCTCTGATCGCTGCTAGATAATGATCCTACAGAGATTTAGGCACTAGATAGTGGACCAGATCACCAGCGGTGCGCTGTTTACCACCGTACTAACCTTAAATATCAGACCGGACACTAGAGCTGTGCGATAGGACGATACGATCTCGATATTGTGATAAATTATGTCATGGTACATTTTTCTGGGATATCGTTGGTATCGTTATATATCTGTTTTCAATAATTGCAGAGTGAATGGAAGCAGTTCATTTGAGGTCATTTGTTTACTTAAATATTTAAAATTGATTTCTTTTTACTTTTTTCTCCTATAAATCAGAGTTTGTAGGCATTAAACACAAGTATCATCAAACTCAGTTCAACAGGTTTTACAGTTTTAGTGGTTTTATAGTTTGCGATACATATCGTGTATCGTAGAAATATCCTCAAGTATCATGATATTTTGATATTTTGATTATTATCGCTCACCATTACCAGACGTATTCAGAAGTTTTCGTCATTAGAGCGACATGAATGTAATTTCAGCGTGTTAGGTTTCTTCATTATCCCACATTGTGTGTTGCACATCCACCCTTTGACTTCATAACAGCCCCCAACAACCTCCGCCTTATCTAGCTTTCGGATCCTCGAATTCCTCCCAAATTCCTCCGGACGTCTCTGTTTAAACTCTCGTGCCGCACACGGCCTCCTTCTGACCGGCTCTGGAGACGTGAAGAGTCACGGCCTCGTTTTGAATTGTTGTTACAGGAAACACCAAAACTTCATGGAATTTGTTTTAATTTAAAAAAAAACAAAAAAACAGTGGGGGTGCAAACTTTTGCGCCGTAACCTAAAATGTTACTCAAAAAAAAAAAAAGTGTTTTCTTAACGCTGCTGTTGTAATAGCAAACCTAAACGTCGTGTATCATGAACCATCTTTGTGATTTCACGTCATTATCGTATTTATTGTGTGAGCACAATTGAGCGTTTTTGTTGCTTGTGTGTTACTCGAGTAGCCACGCCCACTGTGTTAGCTTTTCTTTGCCTTGTAATAACACATTTACTCTGTGTGTGTGTGTGTGTGTGTGTGTGTGTGTGTGTGTGTGTGAGAGAGAGAGAGAGAGAGGTTTTCTGTTTTATTCAAGTCCTGAAAAGCTCCACTGTGTGAGGAAGTGTGTGTTGGAGGGTGTGTTCTCTCTAAACACTCCGTTTCTAACACACACACACACTTTCTCCTAAACACTTACATTAACATTACGTATAAGGAATAAAACGCGCGTGTCCTGCTGCTATAGGAAAACAATCAGCAAGTTGCTGTAAGCACCCTGAATTTTTTTTTCCTCCTTAGGATGAATAATTCATGAGCTTGCGTGGCTCCGTCCAATCACAGAGTACCGTTTAATCATGACGCAAACACTACGGTTAAAACCCCAGACTAATTTACTCATCAGTACCGAAATAACCGTAACGCTGGAGGTCACGAAGGTCACTAGAACACGAGCTAACGTTAAAGCAGCGTCTGTAGCTATATCGCCTAATACCTTTGTTTTAACTAATATTGATGGAACGACTTCTTGACGTTGACATCATAACGCAAAGGTGCGTCTGATTGGATAAAATCTCACAAATGCTCATTAAATATTCATGAACTTCCCCAGATCACCCGAGAAATCTAAAATTCATACGCAGTTGAGCTGTTCTGTGATTCTGCATCGTGTGTGTAGGTGTTTTTTTTAAGCTACTGCTCATTGAGTGTGTGTGTGTGTGTGTGTGTGTTTGGGTGTGTGACATTTTTGTGAAAAGGTCCACTGTGGGAGTAAGTTGATGGCATGGAGGGTGTGTCATCTCTAAACATTATATTATTATTTTATTACACACACACACACACACTGTCATGTTCCCAACTCTCTTGTTAACCTCATTAACACAATATAAACATTTATTTATTACGGTAATGATGTCTAACTATAATGACTGTAAATTGCTTTGTGGCATTTAAAAAAAAAAAAAATCAAATAAATGACATTTACTTATTTTTATTCAACACTTTCCAAATCTAAATCACGTAAACGTGTGTATACACGCCTCAGGTGTGTTCTGATAATCGGTTATACGACACATTGTGATATTCAGTATCGTTAGTGAGAGAGTTGCTAAACACCTGGGTCAAGGTAGGCCGGATTTTCAGGTAGATAAGTCTCACACGTTCATTTCATGTGGGCGGAGCTAGAAACAGCGTAGCCTGTTGATTGGTCAAAACAGCAGGGACGAATTTGTCCTGATATTGTCGCAGTTTTTTGACGAATTTACGTGGAAACATCACAATCTTTACACATAAGATTTCGTGTTCATTCTTTTCGTCACATTTTATAGTCGCTGATATTCAGCTCGATTTCGTACGTGTGATCCATCTTTAAGTTGCACCCGAATAGCCGCCTGTTCACTACACGTGCTCACTACATAGGGTAGAACATAATAGCGCTTATTTAACGTTATTGTGTACATCCTGCGTAGTGCATGCCTACATGCCTTCATTAAAATGCTGTTTAACACTCGCTCGCACATCATCAAAAACACCCTCCGACAAAAGCTGCACTCGGATTAAAAGTATTGGCACCCACGGCTTTGCTGTGTCAGTAGCCCACGTGGCATTTCATGTGATTTCATATTTTTTTTGATCAAGGTTTTTTTATTCGTTTTCAAATTATACAGAAAAAACAAAGGCATACAAAACTGAACTCCCCATCCCCCAAACACCAGACATAGCATAAGAGTGCTATACATGATCAGACATCCGTAAACAAAGAAAATAATAATAATAATAAATTAACAATATGAAGTAAATATAAATAATATTCCCCACCC
>CM040465.1:1257880-1286510 GCA_022758105.1 Pangasianodon gigas | reverse complement strand
TGATGCGTCGTATTTATACTTGCGTAGCTTTTCCGCCATTGACCCGCATATCAGCTATTTCCTTATTTCAGAACCAAATCAGAGCAGATTTTATATAATGTTTTATAATGTCAGGCGCTTATTTATTTTGTAAAACAGGAGTTCGGCGAGAGCTCGAGCCAAACACGTCTTACTCCATTGCCATGCGAGAGCGCCCCCCGTGATTTCATATTTTAAAAAAAAACCCTAACTTTTTAAGTTTGTTAGTGCACGTCCACCATCTTATCTAAGTCTCCTCATTAATTCAGCGAGGATGATGCAACCTTTGGAGTAGGGGTGTGTGTGTGTGTGTGTTTGTGTGTGTGTGGGTGTGTCTGAAACGATTTACATAAAGTTGCATTTTTTTTTCCCTCTCCGTCTCTCTCCTCTTTCCTGCTCCGCGCTCCCGCCGTACGTTCCTGCGTGTTTACTGCTTCACTGACATTTATCAATAATGTATGCAGATCTAGAAAATAGGAGCTGTTTACTGTAAACTAGACGAGGACTACGCTACATATTAGATTAGATTAGATTAGATAATGTCATACATTATTTATGCATCATACGTGAATCTGGTGCTGTTGTGTTACTATAAATAGTTCCTCACCGTGTCGAGTAGCCGATTGGACGATTTGACAAAAATATCATATCACGATACTTCATCTACGATGCGCAATATGCATTAGGATATACAGTGTGAGTGTATAGGTATATACGTGTGTGTGTGTGTGTAATTAGTTTAATGACACTTTTATTTAATTTTAACAAAAATAAATTGTAGTGAAAAGGAAGTAAAATTTGGAAAAAAAACTAAAAATTAAAAGAAACCTTGTGTATAGTGTGTATAGTGTTACACCACAGCGCTGCTGAATTCTGGATTCTGATTGGTCAGAAGGTGTTGATTGATTCTCTATAACAGCAGCTCTGACAGTAGCGCAGGTTTATATTAATGTACTCGTTCTAATATTTTATCGTTTCTATAGTAACCACGCATTCACAGGGACTTGAGCGGATTTAAAAAAATCTTTATTTTGTGAGGGGAAATTTATTTAGGTAACATTTATGGAAGGAGTCTCCAGTGTCAGAGGTAAAGCTGTAAGTTTAAGTTTTCCGTCATCTTCAGGACAGAGTAGTTTACGCGTTTTGCGTTACCGAGAAAACGTAACAACCCGCGGTTTTTTTTCTCTTATTAACTTGAAGAGAGAAAAAAGAGAGGCTGGTGCAGGAGCGACTGTTTATAGCTGCTATAACGTAAGCGAGAACTAACTTTTTCATGCACGTTAAATGTAACTATAAACGGATAAAAAGTATGACACCATGTGCTTTATTCCTTATTAATGTGTCTGTTTATATGTTTTCTCTTTCTCTGTCTCCTCAGGTCCCTGGTTCGGTTGTGTCCCAAATCCAAAAACTGACTCCTCAGGATGGCTGTGCTTCATTTTCACGCTCGCTCACTGGAATTTAAGTGAAACTCACTGGACTGTAGTTATGGATCCAAATCCTGAGGAATCGCTCCGAATTGATCTTCTCTCTGCAATGAGGAATGGACACCTGCTCTGAGAATCCCGTCCTCGTTCTCTACGTAGTTTTCATTTAGAAGTTCTGATGCAGGAAAAATGGCAGAACATCAGTGTTAGTCGCTTTTAAATCAGGCTTGAAGGCAGCTGATCTGCTCCGATTCACTCCGAAAACAGTAGCTGATGTCGCAAACCTTAACGTCACTCGGCTGAGATCAATCGCTGCTTATTTGGCACAAATCCAGAAAACCAACGAGGAAGAGCAGCCAGACGATGACTTTCACTGCTTCCATCCTTTCGTGTTTTTCATTTTTTCAGTAACGCACACGTGTCTGTCCTGCTGTACTTGGACCATTATTACTGTTAAACCAAGAAAATAAAGGCAAAGGAGTGAAAACGGGATTTTTTTTTTTTTTTAGTTTAATATTCGCACCACAAGATGTAGGAGAAGGTCAGATCTTCACTTAGATCTTCTCTTTAATGCACCCGTCTTCCCTCAGATCACCATCTTCTTTACCTCAAGATTTTTTTTTGTCTTTTTTTTTTTATATAAGTGGAAGAGAAGCTGATGAGGCTGAATGCCATTTCTGATGAACGTCAGGGTTCGGTTTCTATTCGTCATCACATTTAACTTCAGTTCATTTCAGCTTGAGCTTGCACTATCCTTGGTGGATTTATCCTAAATCGCCCAAAAAAAAGAGAAGAAGCTAAAATAAAGAATATTTTTGATTTGAAACGTCGGCACAATCAGGAAACCTAAACTTATAGCGAAACCACAAGGTCTTTTGTTCAACACTCACAAATGATCTTTGAAATATGTTTATTTTAGTCGTGTGTATATGCTCACTACATAGAGTATGACATAATACACCCTACACAGTGGACTTCACGTTTGTTTTCACTCTTCTCACGCACAACTTCTTGTAATTTTGTTCTATTTTAATGTCCGGATTTAATCTGAAACAGTTTTAAAAGAAGTCAGAAGAAGTCTGACTTGACAATCAGGAACTTTCTCCACATTGCTTCCCTACTTCAAGACATTTCCTCCATTATATAAGGGTTTTGGTTCAGTTTTTTTTTTTTGGAACCTCCAGAGTCTGGAATGTTGTGTATCAAGACCTAGCCTAGTTTTTTTTTTATTATTATTATTCATTTCCTGTCAAATTTCATCTTTCATTTTTTCATTGCACACTTGTGGAATATTCATCTCGCGACGTCTTTGTTTACTTCCGAGGTTATTATCGTTTGTCTGAAATGGACCAGCACCATCCTTAAGCTGAAACTAGAGCTGTAGTGGAAGTGAGAAGGTCTGAAGATTTGAGAAACATCTCCACAATCAGGAAACAAAAAGCTGTACTGGAACCACAAGGTGAACTGGCCCTGAGAACTTCAGGCCTGGACAATCAACACCGATTACGTTAAAAAAAAAAAAAAAAGACAACACAAGGAATGATTACTACTTCACAAATCTCATAATCAGGATACGAGCCTAAACCAAACCGAGCCTCGGTTCTTGTCGCCGGAAATGGCGGAGCACGGCGAGCTGCTGGCCGAGATGACGAGCGTGGGCCGCCTCTCCACGACGGACCGACTGAAGCACGCGCAGAAGAGACGGGCGCAGCAGCTCAAGGGCTGGGCGCAGATGGAGAAGGAGAACGCACGCATGGGGAAGAACAACGTCGCGCAGAAGAAGAGCGACGCCGAGAAGAAAGGCAGGAAAGACGGAGGAAAGAAGGTGAGGTTCCCCAGCAACATCACGCTGCTGGAGGCCGCCGCCAGGAACGACCTCAACGAAGGTAAATCCGTAAATTACGTTACAGTAAATTAGCTTTATTTACACACGCTGAGCTTGTTTTAGAGAACGACGCGCCTACTTTAGCGTTCTGGAGTGTGAGAGATAAACGCAGTGCTGGAATGGAAATAAAAAACTGGGTACGTGGAGGCAAAGTGTGTGTGTGTGTGTGTGTGTGTGTGTGTGTGTGTGTGTGTGTGTGTGTGTGTTGCAGTGAGGGAGCTGCTGAAGAGTGGTGTTAGCCCAGACCTGTTTAACGAAGACGGACTCACAGCTTTACACCAGGTACACACACACACACACACACACACATTGTATAATCACTGCTTTTCTACACTGTTGTGTTTTTAGGCTCGTCTCCACCACAGGAACTTTAATAGAAACTCAGGAAGTTTAGCTGCACCTCCAGGAACCAGCGCCAATTTTTTTTCACCCCTGTTTAATTCCTGAAAGCTTCCTGCTTCCTGCTGCTGAGTCTGTACCTTTCTGCAGACCAGGAACTTACTGGGGTGGCGCTTGGGTACTGATTGCTAAAATACAAGCTTCACAGAATGATCTATTTTCCAAACCTGCTTTTGGATAATTAAAAAAATAATAATAATAATAATAATAATGAAATATTAGTTAATGCTCGTTTTAGACCAGGAACTTCTCCAGGAACTGTGTAGTTCCTGCTCAGGAGAGTTCCAGAACCTTTCAGAGCGCTCTTAAAATTGACCTTTAATTATCTCCTATTTCAGAAGATTTAGTCCAGTTCAAAAGTTTACTGAAGTCCCACAAGGCTCCACAATGGGTTCAAATGATCTTGCTATGTGATTGCAGAATACCCATAATGCATTGCTTATTTTGACACAGTATGTGTTTAAGCCAGTTTCGGTTATTAACAATAGACTGAAGAATGTAAAGGATAAGTCAAACAGAAGCTTAGTGTTTGATAATGAAGGTGTGTTTAAGCAGCTGTGTCTCATCTCTCACTCTCTCTCTCTCTCTCTCTCTCTCTCTGTGCCCAGTGCTGCATCGATGACTTTGTGGATGTGGTGCGCTGTCTGCTGGAGTCGGGTGCAAACGTGAACGCGTGCGACAGTGAACTCTGGACTCCGCTACACGCCGCTGCCACCTGCGGACACACCGGCCTTGTCCAGATCCTCGTCCAGGCGTGAGTGTCTGTCCCAATATACACAAACACACTAACAAATGGACAAACTACCGTAAGCATTGGAGTAGCACTCCTACCGTAATTACTCTAACTATAGCACAAACGATAGCGTGACTGCTGGAGTGTCACGTCTTGCATAAACACATTAAATTGTGTGTTTTTGAGTTGCGTTACTGTGAAGTGATTTTGTGGTTGTGTGTGTGTGTGTGTAGTGGAGCGGATCTTCTGGCAGTAAATGCAGACGGGAACATGCCGTATGACCTGTGTGAGGACGAAGCCACACTCGAGCTCATCGAGGTAGTGATGGCCGAGCAGGGTGAGTCTCGCTCTCAGCGTCACGTCATCACTGTCATCACTGTCATCACTGTTAAACGCCAAATCTTAAAAAAAATCAAGACTACTGTTCTTTGTTCTGTCGCTAGCAGACTCCGCCCACAGACTGTATGACGTGTATTGTACACTCTTCTGGCCAAAACTCTCAGAATCTTACTAGCTACCATCTCATTGGCTGTCTTTTGAACATGACAGTGGTCATGTGACCGAGTGAATTGTGCCATGTTGTGATGGACAGACAGGTTACGCCGTGATTACGGTGCGGTTAAACCGTTTCCTCGCGTACACAGGCATCACTCAGGAGCAGATAGACGAGTGTCGTGCTGCCAAGGAGAGAGACATGCTGACCGACGTCCAAGCTCTGATAGACCGAGGAGACAGCCTGAATGCCAAGGACCAACATGGGGCCACTCTGGTGAGAGACAGACACATGCTGAGAGAGAGAGAGAGAGAGAGAGAGAGAGGAAGTGGGAAGGGCAGAGAAGGAGACAGAGAGCAAGATGAACAGATAGAAATAGAAAGTGAAATGAGGTGAAAAAAAGATCAAGGGTTGGGCAGAGAGAAAAAGATGGGCATTGAGATGGGTAAAGACACAGAATGAGAGAGAGAGAGAGAGAGAGTGCAAGATGGAGAGATGGAAAAAGAAAGATGAAAGATTGCAGAGAGAAAAAGATGGGCATTGAGATGAGTAAAGACACAGAATGAGAGAGAGAGAGAGAGAGTGCAAGATGGAGAGATGGAGAGACTAATGAGAGAGGCAGAGAGAAAAACAGTGATAGTGAGACAACAGTGAGAGATGGAGAGAGAGAAAGAATGACAGAAACAGAGCAAGACAGGCAGAAGAGATATGATACACATGTAAAATGTGTGTGTGTGTGTGTGTGTGTGTGTAGCTGCACGTAGCGGCAGCTAATGGCTACTTGTCAGTGGGAGAGGTGCTGCTGGAGCGCAGAGCGAATGTGGACGAGACAGACACGGACGGATGGACACCGCTACACGCCGCCTCCTGCTGGGGACAGGTGAGCGGTGCACTGTGAGAAATTATACAATGACTGAATACTTTATTGACAGATCACTATCACTATATTACAAAGAAACACTGAACATGATGGAGGGATGAAAGGAAAAGATCAAAACGTTTTTTTTTTTTTAAATTCATGCTTTATACAGGATTTCACAAGCTTCTCTCGTTGAAGTTGTTGACGTTCATGTCTGAGCTGAAGAGCAGATTTTGAGTCTCTGTACACTTTGGACTGCTGACAATCTGAAAACACACAACACACAGAGACTGAGTTACATTATTTCACACATCACTGAGCATTTTATCATTTAACTTCTCAACTTACCACTGAAAATCCGGTTTCTCACAGATCCATCTCTCTTTACTAGAGCAGGTCACGTCGTTCCAGCCCTTTTTGTCTACAGAACTCCAAATCTCAGCACAGTCCTCTTTATTACCTGCATCATTTGGTTCTCCTTTAGCCCAGTACCTGAAATCCAGAGATTTAGGATCAGAATCGGATCAGTGTTCAGTTTCCATGTCAGTCACACCAGTAGCTCTGTGTAGGTTTGTACGAGAAACAAATTGTCAACTCTGTGTGACTCACATGAGCATTACATCATTTTATTAAATTCCTTATGCTGTGCGGAATCAACCTCAAGCAAAGGCCACATAGAGATCCATTGCCTGCTTCGTTGTCTTATCCCTAGTCGACACTACACGACTTTCAACATCTGACAATCGCTGACCTGCAAACACTACACAACTCTTATCACTTGCGATCTGTTGTTTTGTGAATGTAGCACGTTCAGGTGAGTACATGAGCACATCCCTAGAGATCCCAGATGAAGCGCAACTGATCCACAAATCCTGCTTCCTCTCGAAAATAAACACAAGAGCTTTCTATCTTGCAGATCAAATAGCTGCACTATTTTGTGTGGAAGGATTTTTTGGGAAGATGCGGGTAACAAAGGTTGTCTGTTCCGCAAAGAGAACTGGTGGTGTAGCAGAAAGAAACATAGCTGTTTTCTAGGGCCGTAACATTGTTTTATTTGATACAAGGTTCTTGACGGATCTTTGATATGTCTGCTCCTGAAATGGATTACTCTGAAAGTCTTACGCAGTGGTCAGCGCTGTACCGTCCACCCATTTCCAAACCCTCTCTGTGCTTCTGTCACTTAAACCAATCCTTATTGCTGTCCAGCTGCTTAATGATGAACTCCTGTGAAGATAAAAGCGCAATATGAAAAGATACAGCTAAAAAAAAAACCAATTCATTCTCACTCTTTCTCTTTCATGCTGTCTCACCTGTTCCTCTCTGCTGCTGATGATCACGAGGTCTGCTCCTTTCGTACTGCAGTCCTGTCTGCTGTCCGTCCAGTTCTTCTTCTCCGTCGAGATAAAGTAAAGACTGGAGCTGAAGTAGACCCATCCTAGTTGGGCTTGTTTAGCTGATCACATGGGAGGACATATATACGGGCGGATTTATTATAACATTTCATGGCATCACAGAAGCCTTTTTGATAACAAGCTCAAAGGGACACTTGCATGGTGTGAGCTTTTTTTAAACACAGCAGTGTCACTGTATGTGGAAAAAGATGTTTAGAGTTTTAGTTTATACCTGACTGCAGCCTAATAAGGTACAGTAAATTGACACAGTGTTCAAAAACCCCAACAACAGTGCTCCACCTGATACACACGTACCAGCACCACACGTACTGCCATGTCACCACCCACATTATAGGGCCTTTCGCACCGCGGGAACCTTTTCATAGTATCTGAACTAATTGTGGAACTACCCACTTTTTGGCGTTTTCGCACCTCCGGAACTGGGCGCGATTTTAGTACCGGACTGCCTTTTTCGAGAACCAAATTAGCTCCTACTCCGGAGCAGGGTCTAACCAGCACAACTGGTACTATCCGTGACGTAAGTAGATGTTGATTGGCCAAACGCGTACGAAAACGCCCTCACCCGCCATGATTTAAAACGCTGTGTAAACATACTGTAGTGTCAACTTATTTTGCAAGTATGGAGAACAGCGATAGATGGACGCGAGACACAACAAAAACACGGCTCCGATCACAGCGTCCTCCATCCTCCGGTTGTTTACATTGTTCTTCTTTGTTTCCGTTGTTGAACGCCGCGCACAAATGACGTCGCTGTCGACCGGCTTACGTCACTTCCTAGTGCCCACTGTCGGTGCGAATGCAACCCTTTAAACGGTACTGGGAAATAGTTCGCGCAAAACCGCCCAGTACTTTAGTACTGTAAATTTAGTTCTGGAACTAAAGCGGTGCGAAAGGCCCTTATATCTGATCAGGACCATTGGTGATCAGTGGTGGTCCCTTTCCACTGATGGACGGGGAAGAGGAGAGCTGACACATACTTGCAATAATTGTATTACCCACAAAGCGCAAGTATATGGTAGCTAATAAAATGTGTACAAACTTCACTACGAGGCCAAAAGTATGTAGATACCTGATCGTCACATTTATAGGTGCTTGTTGAGCATTGTGTGCTTCTCCCTTTGCTGCTGCTGCTGCCGTAAAGGCTTTCCACTATATATTGTAACTTCTTTGATAATATTTGCTCTCATTTAGCCCCAATAGTGTTGCACACCGATGTTGGACAATAATGTGAGCCAGGATCACAGTAAGCAATCCAACCCGAAGATGTTTGATTGGGTTGAGGTCAGGGCTCTCTGGCATGTTCTTTTACACCAAACTTTGGTTTGCAAACCATTTCTATATGTTAGGGGCATTGTTATATTGAAACAGGAAGGACCTTCCTCAAACTGTTATCATTGTAGTCTGTCCATTTTTCATCCTCTACCAAACCATAAAGTTGGTAATGGGCAACTCTGCCAAATGACTTCAAAGAATGCAATTCCACCGCTCCAGAATCCAATGGCCATGCTTTACACCATTCCAAAGATGCTTCTGAGCTCAGGCCCATGTGTAGCTGCTTGACCATAGAAAGTTAAGCCATAGAGCTCCTGACAAACACTTCTTGTGCTGGCGTGAGTGCTTCCATCTACAAGCAATGGAAGTGTCTAATATGGCCAGACTTGGTAATTAGAATACCTTGTGGCCATGTAGCATGGGTGGTCCAGCACTGGGTGGTAATGAATTTGATAAAAGTTTATTAAAGAAATGGCTTGGCAGTTTTGAGTTACTCTTTCCTGATCCTCTTCCAAAAGAAACTAGACTGCAGCAGTGAAATATACTACATGTTCATGTACCATCTGTAGCTGATTTGACATATTTGCTCACCTAGATCCGCCAGCTTCTTCTGAAGTGCAGCATTCTCCTTCTGTAATTGGTCAATCAGTTTTACTAGGTTGCTGTAGTTGGTCTGAAAATTGTCATTCGGGATGTTGTAACTGATCTGTAACTGGGTGTTATTTGTAGCGAGGACTGTGACTGCAGCCAGCAGGAGGACGCACAGCAGGCCAAAACCCACTGCAGCCACTCAGTAACAGTGCTCTTTGTAGTGCCGCCTCCTGGGGAATGGACACGGAGACATAGATTGAGTCGTCTATTGATTAAAGTCAGCTGTCTTGTACCTACGTTCATTGGCTCTTGCGTATAGGCACACAATTAATAACTGTCTCATCTGGTGCTAGGCACAATGTGTCTGTCTGTCTGTTCCCCATCCATCCGTTAAAAGGGACCACCATAGTACCACCTGTTACTAGATTGGTGGATCATTCCTAGCACAGCAATGGCACTGACATGAGATCTTGTAAGTGTCTCTGCTGTGCCCGAGAATGGACCACGAATATATCTATTTAGTCGTGATGAACAGATGGTCCTGTGGATGTCCCTTTCCACTGAGGAGGAGAGATGGGGGCTGACACATGGGGCCTCATTTATCAAATTTTTTTTTTTTATATGTAAATGTTTTCAAATGCCAAACCAAATGAAAAATTTTCCACCAGATTTATGAAAGTTTGGATAGTGCTGATTTATTTTGTACTCGTGTATGCTGATAAAACACCAATCAGCCAAGTGCATTCACACCATATAAAATGCAAATCTCACAGAGCTGAAAGCATGAAACAAGCACAAAATGGTGAAAGGAAAAAAAAAAGCAGACGTGGAAGTTATTTTGACTCACATCTACACCAATAAAAAAAAATATAATTTATCACCATAACAGCACCTGGAATTAGGAACTAATTTACAGACAAGCTGTGAATTAGGTGTGAATTAATATCTTAAAAAGAAGAGTTATGATGTCGAAATAATGAGTTAGGTAGAAAATGCGAGTTACGAAGTCAAAATTACAAGATCATATTTTGAAATAACGAGTCAGAATAAGGGGATCATATCTTGAAATTTAGTCAAAATAATGAGATTATATTTTGAAACTATGCGTTATGTAACAAGTTAGTAGATAAAAATGCGTTGAAATAACGTTACTTAAAAATTTTAAGTCAACGTTAAGTCAAAATATCGAGTTACTAAGTCAATATAATATAAATAGTGAGTTGTTAAGTTGAAATAAGGTAGTAAGTCAGAAAATTAGTTATAAAATAAGTTATAAAAATATAAATTATAATAAAAATAAGTTATAAAAATGAGACTTGATCAAAATAAAGACTTCAAAAAGATTTCACACCTTCTGGTTCAGGGATTCTGTAAGAACTGAACAAATTTGTCTTATATTTTATGTGACTTGTTTCTTTTTATTTGCCGAGAGAGCCCACTTTTCTGCACTTTGCTCAAAAGGTATTTTGAGAGCATCCTTGGTTTGTAGTTACAGAAAAAGTGTGTACTGCACCTGAGTTGTTGTTCCCGTCGCTCTGAGAGCTGAGGCCAATTTGTATCCTCGTCAAATCTCATCTCCATCCTGATCTCTTCAGTTACTGTGTTATTCCTGTCAGTTCTGGAAGGATGTATGAAACTTATTTACATCAGTTTTAAACCTCACTCATTAAGTCTGTTTCTGTATGTGGGAATATCACATGTATTCCCCTGAATAGAGAAGTTCCAGTGTGGGTTTGTGCAGAAACGCAAAGTGGCTAAAGTGTGCATGTGGAAGTGATTCTGTAGCAAAATGCCATTTGCCTGGATGATTTTCACTTTTCTGTTGCACCACTTGGGAGCCATTTTTAGCCATTTCCGTCGGGTTCCAGAGAAGCTTGATGCAGAAACAGGGACTCTACATGGCACTGAAGAAATGAAACTTGCGGTCATGTTCTTGGAACCATTGTGTGACGATGCATGCTCTGTGAAATGCTGTACTGCATGCAGAACGCAGGGCTGTACCAATCTATTACTGAGTGTCACTGAGCATCACTATCGGGGCTGACACTGGCCTGAAACCCTGCATTGATTCTGGATTGTATCCGATTGGACACTTCATATATCTCATAACAGCAAAAATAAGACTCGTTTACTAAGAGGATGTTGGATTTGGTTCAGTATTTGATATCATCGGCTTGTGCGACATAATGATCTTCATTACACTGCCATGATATCCAGTGACATTTACTCCGATTATATTATATTATATTTCCAGACCTGACAAACTTTATGCATTTTGCATAGAATTTAACATCCGGGTATGCCAGTACAAATTATAACTGAAACACAGACCAAAAGATCAGTCTTTTCTCCCCAATAAATAGGCAGATGAGCCAGTTGATATATGAATCTGGAATGATTTGCGCAGATGTTCTGAACTCTCCGATATTACCCAACACCACTTGGAAGCTCCGCCCCCTTCGATATCTTGCATTCTCTCGACTGGACTCGCAGGCGACTCTCGATTTCTGTCATGGTAAATGACGAATGCTTTGAGTTCATTAATATGGAATAAAGTTTCAGTGTATATTTGACTTAGCTAACGTTAGACATGTACAAATATATATTTAACATTAAATACAAGAAATGAAATGTTAAATATGTTTATTAGCGAGGCCGCCAAAATATTTTTTCACTTTCTTTTGAAAACTGAAAGTCGTTTTTTTGACTATTTTCAACTGAAAGAGAAAAAAGGTAGAAGATTATGCCTAGAAAAAAAAGATTAAACAGGCCTACAACAAAAATCCAAGATTTCATGATCGCCACTGCCGGCAAGCAGTTCCCGACTGCACGGCCTGTTATTACGCCCTCGTCTACAGACTTGGTGCTGGACCAACATGTCTGTAAACAACATCGCTAATTCTGCATCCAGCTTCATCTCCTTCACTAGTAATATATTACTCCTTCTTTAAAAACACGCTGCCAGTGGTTATTAATGTTTTACTGCATTTCTTGTCATTACATAACAAGTTTTTTTTCCTCAGTCTAAAATATCTGGCTGCGCTGGGCGTTCAACGATATCAGCTTTTTTCTGTTTACGGAGAGACTAATATGACAGCGGCTTGAAGCGGCTAGAAAAAGAGCCTCATTTAAACACAGAAATGCTCTGTGGCCCTTAATGCAGTTTTCCAAATGGGATTTCTCAGCCAGATAATACACTTGTGAAGAGATCATTGTTTAAACAATTTTTTTTTTTAAATCATGTTCTATATTTTTGCAGGTTATCTGTACAAGTAAAAAATAAAAAAATGGCTATTGATTGCACCTTTTAAAAGAACAAATTTGTTAACGAATTAACAAAAAAATAAGGAAAGAAAAAGGATGGATGAATGGAAGGGAATATTTATTTTAAGATTTATATTATGCAACACAGTTTTCATTTAAAAATATAAATAAAGAGCAAAGTCTTAGCATTCGAATATATAATACATTGTTACCTGTTTACTGGCAATGCTATTTAAAAATGGTACTCAATGCTAACAGGCTAATCAACTAGAAATGTGTTCTAGCATTCACTGAAATCCAAAAAAATCCGATTTCATTTACAAAATATTCAGTGACATAGTGGACTGAGTGTTGGGCACATAAATATCCTAATCAAGTACACTAATGTAGCTAGCTAACGTTTACAGAGAAACCTTGTTAACTTAATTTAACTTGGGTAGAGTCTTCAAGAAAAGCTAAACAGTTCAAGCTAATGTCATTGATTTTTAAAGCAGTGAAATAAAACTTTATTTAAATAAAACACAGACAACTATATGTGAAATGTCTCACTACTACAGTTAAATTGGGTGTTCAAGAAAAAGTCAGCGTTTTGTTTTTTCTACACAGTTTTGAAAAAATATACAGTGCATCCATAGACAACTGTCATTACAGTAATTTAGCTAAACACAAGTAGCTAGGTAGCTAACAGCTTTATAAAAAAAGGTTTTGACTCTCGACAGCTGGCTTAGTATTACATCAGATCATTCATGGTTTTCAACAGAGGAACATACATTCACTGTCCACTTTATTAGGAACATTTTTCCACCTGCTCATTCATGCAATGATCCAATCATGTGGCATAAAATCATGCAGGTACAAGTCAAGAGCTTCAGCTGGCATCACCAGCCAGATGGACTGATTTGACTATTTCAGAAACTGCTGATCTCCTGGGATTTTCGCACACAGTCCCTAAAGTTTACACAGAATGGTGCGAAAAACAAAAGCCATCCAGTGTTTTGTTGATCAGAGACGAAGGCTACGATAACTCAAATAATCACTCTTTACAAACATGGTGAAAGGAAAAGCATCTCAGAAAGCACAACATGTTGAACCTTGAGGCTATTACAGCAGAAGACAGCATCAGGTTCCATTCCTGTCTTCCAAGAACAGGAATCTGAGGCTACAGTGGGAACAGACTCCCCCAAACTGGACAAGATTGGAAAAAGTCTTGGCAAGTTTTTCCAATCTTCAACTGTCCAGTTTAGATCACTGAGTTCACTGATGTTTGTTGTGAACATTAACTGACGCTTTTGACCTGTATCTGCAAGATTTTTATGCATTGCACTGCTGACACGTGATTGGATGATTGGATAATTGCATTAATGAGCAGGTGTACAGGTGTTCCTAATAAAGTGGCTGGTGCTAGCTTAGTAGCTAGGTACTACCACTGCGTAAATTAAATAAAATAAGTTGTGACAAAAGCCAAAGTTGTAGAGAGAGACATTACTGCAGTACCTAAATATTACCTACATACACTAGATAGCTAGTTAGAGTAATATTATAAGTAGATGGGGTACTCAAGCGTGTTTTTGTGACACAGTCGGTGGAGGTCGCTGCTGACAGAAGGCTGAGTTTAATCTGAGAATACAACATAGAGAGAATGAGTCAGAGTTGCATTATTACATCATCACTGTGCATTTTATTATTTAATTTCTCAACTTACCACTGAGAAGTCCGAAAAGGTTTCTCACAGATCCATCTCACTCTGTCATTGCACGGACGGTCGTTCCAACCCTGTTTATCCAGAAGACCCCAAAGCTCAGCACAGTCCTCATTTCCTGAATCATTGGGTTCCCCCGGAACCCAGTACCTGAAATCCAGAGACACAGAATCAGAGTCTGATCGGAATTATTGACACACTTCATGAAAATTAGCCAAAATGAATAAGACATGCTAGGATTGATATTTTGAGCTTAAAATAAAACTATGCAGTCATCCTTATTTTTAATTCATCAACAGTTATATGATTTGAGTAAAACATAGGATACAAATGTTTTTTCTGAGCTAGAATTTCATAAATACAGCATTTCTTGTGTTAATGCTCCTGCAAACGATTTACAATTTTTCTTTTTCCATATTGAGTTTCATAAATGAGGCCCATTGTTTCAGACATGAAATGTATGAGTATTTTTTTTTTGTACAAAACTGTAGTTTGTCTACAGCTGTAGTGTCATGCGCAAAGCTGAGTGATGATTACTTTGGTTGACATGAACTTTAGGACCTGGTCAGATAATCCAGGATAAATAGACAATTCATTTAAATGTCTTACGCAGTGGTCAGTGCTGTACCATCCACCCATTTCCAGGTCCCCTCTACGGGTCTGTCATTTAAACCAATCCAAGCCTTATCGTTGCCCAGCTGCTTAACAAGGACCTCCTGTGAAGATAAAAGGGCAATATGAAACCGTTCAAGCTTACTTTTTCTCTTGACTTTCACGCTCTCTTACCTCTTCCTCTTTGGTCTTGATGATCACAAGGTCTGCTCCCTTCTTTCTGCAGTCCGCTCTGGCCTCAGTCCAGCTTTTCTTCTCAGTAGAGATGAAGTAAAGACCGAAGCTGAAATAGACCCAGCCTAGTTTGGCCTGTGCAGCTGGTAAGACAGAAAGGATATAGATTTAATAATGTTTTTAAATAGACCCACTCCTGAAGGAATTCTCACCCTGACCAATCCTACAAAAATGTTTGACCAGTCCCAGCCACTACCGCAGTTAATACAGTCAGTAAAGTACTGGAACAGTAAGGCCAATTCTTTGTTTTTGCTATACGCTTAAGACATTTGAGTTTGGGATCAAAAGATGAATATAGAGACGATAGATCAGAAATTCAGCTTTCATTTCCTGATATTTACATCTAGATGTGTTAAACCACTTAGAACATGGCACCTTTGGTGGCAGTCCACCCAAGTTGAGCAAAAGTATTGGAACAGGTAGTATTAAGGTAAGTAACACTTATCCCATACTTGCAATAACAGCATCAAGCTGGCAACCCACTAACATCACCAAACTGTTGCATTCTTCTTTTGTGATGCTTTTCCAGGCTTGTACCGCAGCTTTATTCAGTTAGTTAGTTTTGGGGGTTTTTTTCCCCTCAGTCTCTTCTTCAGGAGGTGAAATGCTGCTCAGTTGGGTTAAGGTCTGGTGATTGACTTGACCAGTCTAAAACCTTCCACTGTTTACCCCGATGAAGTCCTTTGTTGTGTTGGCAGTGTGTTTTGGGTCGTTGTCTTGCTGCAAGATGAATTTCCTCCTAATTAGGTTGGATGCATTTCTCTGTAAACTTGCAGTCAGAATGTTTCTGTAGACTTCATCATTCTGCTGCTACATCATGAGCTCCATCAACAAAGATTAGTGAGTTCGTTCCAGAAGCAGCCATGCAAGCCCAAGCCATGACACTACCTCCACCGTGCTTGACCCATGAGCTTGTATGTTTTGGATCATGAGCAGATCCTTTCTTTCACCACACTTTGGACTTTCCATCACTTTCATTGAGGTCAGTCTTGGTTCCAGAACTTTTGTGGCTCATCTCTGTATTTCTTTGTGAATTCCAATCTGGCCTTCTGATTCTTACTGCTGATGAGCGGTTTGCATCTTGTGGTATTGCCTTCATATTTCTGCTCTCGAAGTCTTCTTCAAACGGTGGATTGTGATACCTTCACCCCTGCCCTGTGGAGGTTGTTGGTGATGTCACTAACTGTTGTTTTTGGGTTTTTCTTCACAGTTCTCACAATGTTTCTGTCATCAACTGCTACTGTTTTCCTTGGCCGACCTGTTCCATGTCTGGTTGTTAGTACACCTGTGGTTTCTTTCTTTTTCAGGACATTGTTGGTACACATTGTTGTAAAACCCGAGCAGCACTGGTACCAGCACCACACACATTAAAATGTCATTTCACTGGAGTACTGAGAGGGTTTTTTTTTTGACATATTTGCTTACCTATCTCTCGCAACCTGTTCTGAATTTCATCTTTCTCCTTCTGCAACTGGTCTTTCTGGTTTGCCATGGTGCTGTAGTTTGTCTGCAGTTTCGCCATTTCATTAGCCAGTTCTTTACATTTCGCCTGGTCCTGGTCTCTCACCGTGATCAGGTTGTTGTAGCTGGTCTGTAACCTGTCTCTCTCAATAGTCAGGTTGTTGTAGCTAGTCTGTAACTGGTCTCTCTCGACAGACAGGTTGTTGTAGCTGGTCTGTAACCTGTCTCTCTCAATAGTCAGTTTGTTGTAGCTGGTCTGTAACCGGTCTCTCTCGACAGTCAGTTTGTTGTAGCTGGACTGTAACCGGTCTCTCTCTACAGTAAGGTTGTTGTAGCTGGTCTGTATCCGGTCTCTCTCGACAGTCAGGTTGTTGTAGCTGGTCTGTAACTGGTCTCTCTCGACAGTCAGTTTGTTGTAGCTGGTCTGTAACCGGTCTCTCTTGACAGTCAGTTTGTTGTAGCTGGTCTGTAACCGGTCTCTCTCGACAGTCAGGTTGTTGTAGCTGGTCTGTAACCGGTCTCTCTCGACAGTCAGGTTGTTGTAGCTGGTCTGTAACCGGTCTCTCTCGACAGTCAGGTTGTTGTAGCTGGCCTGTAACTGGTCTTTGTCTCTGTTCAGGTTACTGTACATTATCTGAAGTTGGTTCCTTTCAAAAGTCAGGTTTTCGTAGCTGGTTTGGAGCTGCTCTTTCTCAAGAATGAGATTGCTGTAATGAGTTTGTAAATCAGTGTTTTTTGTAGTCAGGTTGTTGAACTTGACCCACAGCACTGAGACAGCAGAAATCAGGAGAACACACAGCAGGGTCAAACACACTGCAGAAAGTCTGTAATACCTGCTCCCTGAAGTGTTGCATCCTAAATGAGAATAGGAGACACAGACATAGACACTTTATTAGGGTCAACTATCTTGCATCTACACTCATTGGCCAGGTACACCTCATGTATAGATGCACTTTATAGGTATGCATTTACTGACTGTAGCCCATTTGTTGCTCCACACAATGCATCAGCCCTTGCCCCTGTCCGTTAATGGAGGGGAAAGAGAGGCGCACCCCAGAGCAGATTTTATTTGGGTCGAGGGCTACTCTCTGCACAGAAGTGACACTCACATGGTTGTGTGTATGTGTGCCTCTGTGTGTGGTGGTATGAGGCCTTAAACCTGAGCTTTTGTTGTTACTGTCAGCTTGTAGGGTGAAATCAGTAATTCAGCTATTCATGTGGCCGGACTGGTATATTTGAGTATCATCAGCATAGAAATATACATAATCCATGAAGTTGATTATTTTAGAATAACAGCCTGTCCCAGGGTGTTTTCTTGTACAACAGCAATTAGTGAACGGTACATGCAGCTATAAACAGTCATTCCTTCACCAGCCTCTCTTTCTTTCTCTCTCTTGAACTTAATAAGATAAAAAATGCAGCTTGTCATGTGAGACTTCAAAATGTGCTGACACTGGGCACTTCTTCCATAAATGTTAAATAAAAATCTCCTTACAGAAAAATTCACCATATCAGTCATTAGACATTTTTCTTTGTTAAATAAAAACACAATTGTTTTAATCTGCTTGTTAATAGTAATATTATTATTATTATTACTGTTATTATGTGGAGTGACCACTGTACAAGTCTCTGTGAATGAGTTGTTACTACAGAAACAATATTAGAACGAGTGCATTAATATAAACCTGTGATTTAAGTTACAGTCAGCACTATTTTCAGAGTTCCTGTTACAGAAAATGAATCAACTTTTTTTCAACCTTTTAACCAGTCAGATTTGAGAATTCAGCAGTGCTGTGGGATAACATATAACGGTTTATAACAATCTGTCAACTTACGATCATTTCCAAAATGTGTGCAAAAATAATTTATTACAGTATGTTCATGTTAATCTGTATAAAGACCTGAATAAATTTGTGCTATGTTTTGTGGGGTTTGTCTTGTTGAGAATTCCCCCACGCCTGTGTCTGTTTGCGTTCGTACTGCACCTGAGCTGATGTTCCTGATGCTCTGATTGGCCAGGTTGTCCTCATCATTGTCATCATTGTCTTCACGGGAATTAAACCTGTTATATGAAACCAGATGGAAATTTTTAACTATGACCTGTCTCATCTCCATCCTGCTTTTCAATAATGCTTTTCAACAAGACGTTGTTGTTCCTTGTCAGAGGGTGTACCAGGATAAAAATACCCATGAGTCAGTATGCATATTTGTTAATCACATGTATATCTGGTAACCACATGTATGGCTCTAAATGGAGAAGTCAGGTTGTGTTTAATTGCAAAAATGCTGAGCTTGATAAAATCAAAAGTGAACTGAAACCTTGAATCATGGGTAAAACTTATCCTGTGTTAAACGTAAATTAGAGTGATGTACACTGAGTTACACTCCATTACATACGTCTGTCTAGCATTGTACTGCACCTTTGGCATTCAGAACAGGACGCATGAAATATACAAGATGGTTTCACTGCAAAATGTCGGAATTCTCTTTGCAAAAGCAAATCCAGGGACTGTGCTAGTCAGTGAAGCAGTTAAACTTATGGTCAAGTTCCTTGAACCAGTCTATGATGAAACATGCCATGTGAAATGGCAAGTACTCCTCATCATACAGAAAAGCTCTATGGACTCATGTTGCTTGCACCAAATTTTATCACATTACCTTCATGGCTCTAGCACAGTTCGACTTGATGCACCATCCCACAAGATACAAAGAAGGCCTTGTCCTGGCTGTCCAAACAGCTGAGTCACTGGCTGTCTTCAAAGAAGCATCTCTTCACCAAGCACCTAATGGAGGACCAAATATACTGTATTCTTAGATATCCGCATAAAGCATCAACTTGTGTTGATTCCCACCACCATACACGCCTGTAATTTCTAGGTTTGTCCTTATGGCTACTGCCAAAGGTTCCAAAGCGATTGTAAAAAGTAGTGGTGAGAGTAGGCAGCGTGCCTAATCTATTCTTGAAAATGGCATGTTGAGCGGCAACTACCATGGAACACTCAACTTTACTGATGTCCTTCGTTTTGCCAGTTCTACGATGGTAGAAACGCTGGTTTGTCTGATTTATACCACACCAGCTTGTAGGAGGTGTAACTTTCAACCCAGTCCTATTCAGACCGGATTTTACATGAGGTGGTTGCGCAGTGTAATTATTACTGGAGTATCTCTGGGCTTTAGTCCCGTCCAAATCTGAGTGCAAAATAAGTGTTATGCCATATTTTACCTTCTGTATAAAGGACATGTTTGTAATAACCCCATGTAATGTATATCCCTTCTGAATTGATGTTGGTAAAGAGTCTATTGTGTCCTTCTCAGTTTATATATAACATGGAATACACTGAAATAATAATGTTGTGTGATGGTTTGATTAGCTCTAAATGTCTTTTTGTCTTTTTTTGGTAAACTGTTATTCTGAAGAATAAAAAATTGTTTAAACTTTCATAAGACCAATTATAGTTAACAGTACCAGTTGTGTAATTCATGAGTTTTGCTAAATCTCCATTCGTCCTGCCCGTCTGCATCACCCACATACACCACTTCCCTTTTTACACTTTCAGCCATATTTGTCTGGAGCTTGTTCTCACAGCAGCCTCTGCTATTTATTTGTATTTTATAAATCCTGACTATGAACGTTCTTGAACAAGGTAATAAAGGAGGACAGAATAGAAGAAAGAAACAAGTAGGCAAGAGTAAGAAAAAAAAAACGAATGCAAACATTAAAGAAAGAGTGTCTGTTCGGTTTCAAATGTGTGTGCGGCTCCAGTGAGTGCGAGAGTGGAAGCAAAGCTGCTGATTGGTCAGCTGCTGTCATGTGTGTTATGACATCATCACTTGACAGGTGAAATTCAGAACGAAAGAAAGAAAGTGTGATGTGATTTGGGTGTGAACATAGAGAATGTTTGTTAGAGTTTGAAAAGTAAAAGCGAAGCTGCTGATTCGTTGACATCATCAGATGGTGGCCCAACATTCTCCTGAACTATTTGTTTTTTGTGCTCGGGCAGACGATAGGGGCAGCTACGTATTACCACCTCTGGGGCCGTCTCGATGTGACGTTCTATGAAGTTAGTGCAACCGGGAATCCGAGAACCCGTCGGAAAACTCCGCTTGCAACTTGGCAATGTCCGTGGGTTGGGACGGGCACCGCCTCCCTCCACCTCTATGCATACGCCTGACCTCATAGTCAATGTCCCCAACCCGCCGTGTGACCTCAAAGGGCTCTTGCTATTTGGCGAGTAATTTAGAGCTCGATGTGGGAAGTAAAACAAGCATTTGATCTCCCAGTGCAAATACCCTTAGCCAAGTACCCCGTTATACAGCCGGGACTGACGGTCTTGTGCCTGATGCAAATTCTCCTGTGTTATGTGACTCAAAGTGTGGAGTTTTGCTCTCAGGTCAAGAATGTGCTGAATTTTGCTCTTATGGTTAGAAGGTCCCTCTTCCCAATTTTCCCTAATGACGTCTAGGACGCTGCGAGGTTTCTGTCCGTATAATAACTCTAAGGGGGAAAACGCCATTGAGGCTTGTGGTACATCTCGACTCTGTAGATAAGACAGAAGAGTGCCTCCGCAGCACTGTGTGTGCTGATATTGCAAAGAGGCACTGCTTCCAGGTATCATGTCGGGTAGCACACCAGAACTAGCACAAAGCAATACCCCCCGGCTGCTCCGATCTATTGGCCCGACAAGATCCATGCCAATCCTTTCGATGGGACCTCAATTAGCAGCAGCGGGGGCAATGGCGCTTTTGGGGTGGCCGGCGGATTCACCAGCTGACATTCACAACATGCCTTGCACCACCTGCAAACATTGCCACGACTGCCCGGCCAATAGAAGCGGGCCATGAGATGGTTTAAAGTTTTATCGTGATCCAAGTGCCCTGCTGTTGGGTTATAGTGAGCCGCCCGGACTAACGATTCCTGGCGGCTTTTCAGAACCAGCAATTGGGTCATTTGGTATAACCTATCCTGGATTAATGTGAAATAAGGGTGGGAAAGCGTGACATTTGGCTGCATTGGCTGACTATTGATTACTCTCTGGGTCATGTGCGTGTTTGAGGGTTTCATCACTTGAAGGTTCCAAGGGGAAATCCTCAAGGGGAACCCCCTCTGAGAGCAGAGGGGCGGAGCCCTCCCTGCTTTCGGTGTCTCCCTGAATCGGAGCTGATGTACCGCCTCTCCAGCCAATGCTGCGCATATCCCACCCCGGCTCTCACTATGGCAGGACCCGTCCACGAATATTTCTTTCTCTAATACTCTAAACCCCGGCCAATTGGTCCCCAGGATCAGTGGATGGGTGAGGGAGGGATTAACCACTGCTTCCACTATGCTTTTGTGTACCCAGAATTGAATTGAAGTAATGAGTACTCATGAATATCCCCGTGCACACACCTTACCTTCACCAACCATGCATTGCCCAATGTTTACCCTTGAAATGTCTACCCTTGAAAACGCTGATGGATTGAGGTCTGACTACAACCGGAATCCACCAGTGCATGGTATGTACCTCCTTGAGCACTTACCAGCTCAATTGGGGGTGTTTGGCGGCGTGCCGTGTTTCCGCATCAAAGGTCCTGGAAGTGCCCAGGCTTCCCGCAGCGCCAGCAAACCAGCCTAGGCTTCACTCCCACACCCATTGTTCTGTGGTCTCCCGGATTCTCTCACCTGCGGGAAAGAGAAAGACATAGAAGGAGAGGGTGGGGGAGGACGGGTGCAGGGAGCAGGTTTTGGGGGAGTGGGCCCCCGTTTTCAGGGAGGGAGAGAGGGGCGGGTTGGAAGTGGGAAGAGGGGTGAACGAGAGAGGGAAGTGGGTTCGCCTGCCCCTGGATATGCCGCCAGGTGATCTTCAGTCAACTGAATCGCCTCGTCAAGCGATACCAGACGGTGGCACTGTACCCACGCTGCTGTCACTTCAGGAAGTTGAGTGACGAACTGCTCCAGCACCACAAGGTCAATAATTTCTCTGGCGTCACGCTCCTCGGCCAGTACCCACCTCCGGCAGGCGTCCATGAACTTCTGGGCGTACGCGAATGGGCGGCCGACGTCGCCAAATGCCAGCATGCGGAAGTGCTGGCGATATTGTTCAGGGGTCCGGCCGACCCGCTGCAGTATTGCCTGCCTCAGGACCAGGTACTCCAGCTGACGTGCGGCCGGAAGCTGCTGGGCCGCGAGCCGAGGTTCCCCTGTGAGCAGTGGCAACAAGCAAGCCGCCCACTGGGCTTTGGGCCATCTCCATGCCCTGGCGGCCCGATCGAACATTTCAATAAAGACCTTGGGGTTGTCCCGCAGACCCATCTTTGCCAGGGCAGCGTGAGGCAGGGCCGCCGGGGCGGTGGCTGGAGTACCCGCGGCTCGTATCAGTTCTTGGAGCGCCTGCCAGGCCTCCACTTTCGCCTAGAACAGCACCTGGAACCGTTGCTCCTGTTCGTTTCACAGCTCTAAGAGGGCTTGATGCTGTGTTCGGTGAAGGCTGGTGAGGGATTTGTCGATGGCGGCCAGGCTGAGGAGACAGGAGGCAGGCTGGGCTGGAGCACACAAAGTGGCTTTATTTTTACTTACACTTTTCCCTTTTACTCGCTTTTCAGCGGTGCAACTTTGAATGTCATGCACATATATATACATATATATATATATATATATATATATATATATATATATATATATACACACACACACACACACATCGTGCTTTCTTCTCTCCAGCTACCTCTCTCGACATGCTCGTCTCTCCCCTCCTATGCTCTCCGTCTCTCTGCAACACAGAACAATAATTAGGAAATTTCCCACAGGTGTTTGTAATCCATGTAACTCACCTTTTCCTACTCCGCCCTCCATTCACAAGATGGCGCTCAACCACGCCCCCCGCCTCCACAGTTACATTTAATGTAAATGTTCATTACTGTCAGAGCTTTTGCTATAGACACCACCTGACCAATCAGAAGAGAGAATTGTTCTGTGGTTTAGTCGATGATTGATTGTTGTGCAACCTCACATGACCTGATGTCCATGACCTGTGCGTGTGTGTTTCTCGTCATGCAGTTACAAATGGTGGAGCTCTTGGTGGCTCACGGCGCAGATCTAAACGCCAAGTCTCTCCTGGATGAATCTCCTCTAGGTGAGTAAGACACTTTTATACACTTTTATACACTAAGTGAGTGAATGTTCCCTATTAAGTGACTATTTTTTTGGGTCAAATCACAAATGGATCTGTAGTCTTTCTAAGTGCACTAGATAAGATATTTCCTATATTAATGAACATTTTGGGAATAAAATATGGTTCCTGTGCATTAGGGTTAACTTACTATCAAAGTGTACCATATAGGAAATAATAGTTTACACCACACACACACACACACACACATACACACACACATACACACACACACACACACACACCGTATTGCATTAGATAACCTCCACTCTGCATGCTTACATACTGTGTGTATGCAGTGTTAGACTGAATCTGTGTGTGTCTGTGTGTGTCTGTGTGTGGGTGTGTGTGAGTAGATGTGTGTGTGGACGAGGAGGTGAGGGCAAAGCTACTGGAGCTTAAACACAAACATGATGCCATCATGAAGAACCAGGACAAACACAAAGGCTCACTGCAGAGACGAGCGTCCAGCGCCAGCAGCCGGGGGTCAGTGTGTGTGTGTGTGTGTGTGTGTGTGTGTGTGTGTGTGTGTGTGTTATATTATTTGTTAGATTATGAACACTGTGAAGATTCTGCACTGAACAAGAAACACTGTGTGTGTGTGTGTGTGTGGTTGTGTGTGTGAGCAGTAAGGTGGTGAGGAGGACGAGTGTGAATGAGCGCAGTAGTTTGTACAGGAGAGAGCACCATAAGGAGGCCATGGTGTGGCAGGACAGAGGGATACAGGACAGACAGACGGAGGATGAGGACGAGGACAGACAGACAGACGCTGAACTCAAACACATGGTGAGAAAACACAAATACACAAAACACGTTTGTGTGTCCTGAAAAACATGCATGAGTTCACACAGAACATACATGAAAGAAAAAAACTACACCTGCAGGGTGATTCCGTGTCCAATCAGGGGACTTTTCCACCTCTTCACTTCAGGTTTTGCTGATTTTTATCTCCATTTGTTAGTACATGCATGAGAGCAAAAAAACTTCAACTCTCAAAGAGTCAACTCTTACTTATTAAATGGCGGCCATTTTAAAATTTGCCCCAGACACACTTCAAGAGGAGCCACACCCCCTTTTTTGAAACACTTTTCCCGTAATAACTCACAAAGTATACGTGCTATGAAGATGAAACTTGTACTGTATATTTTACATATATTTATGTAATTTTTGATGTAGAAAATTGGCATATCTTGGCATAATTGGCATACAATGATTTCACTGATACATCGCAAAAAACACTTTTCCCCACATGTATCAAGCTACAAATATCTTACAAATAAATTGTGTGTTTTGCCTAAAGGTGCAACGATACACTCCGGTCACGGTTTGAATTAAATCACGATACTGGCTTCACAATTCAATTCGATTCACAGAATATTTTGAGCCATATTTTAATGGAGAAAAATTATGACTGAAAAGACTCCTTTTTTTTTGTTTCTTAATCATAAACGATGCAAAACTATATGCATTTTTGTCTGTATAAAAATAAATAAATCAAAAATTGCTCTGAAAAAAAGGTTTCATATTGTAAACAAAATGTACTACAGGTTCACCATGTCTTACAAATAAATAAATTTATGAATTCTCTAGATTGAATAGTCAAAGTCTCTGACCCGGGGAAAATGATGGATTGAAATATGAGCATCTGAGGTCTCATTTTAACCAGAACTAGAGCTCCAAAGTTGGATAAAATGGCCGACTTCCAGGCTCTTTCGCAGACACCATAGATCGCAGTGGCACGGGGCTGGTGTTGCTTGAACGCTACTGAAGAGCTCCTTTTACCTATTATAAAGTGGTTCTGTAACCATATAACCTATAATGCGTCTGTTGTTGTGACCCGGAGCTATTGGTGCAGGCTCAGCACGAAAGACCAAAGTATGTACAGGAATATACACAGACATGTACAAAGTGCAGTTAATAGGAATTCAGAGTTCTTATTATTACTGTAAGGCAGATTTTGTAGTTAATTTTTCCTGTAATTGAAGGTGTTATCTAGATTCTAATGCAACTTGCTGATACTGATCTTCAGTAAGTTCACTTGAAATGAACTTGGTGAGACCCTGCTGCATCATCAGTCAGTGGAATCGTGATTCTCTTTTGGCATGGTTTTCATTATTCTAATAACTGATGATGCAATAGGGTCTCACCAAATTCAGTTCAAGGGCACTCACTGAAGATTAAGTTTTTTTTTTGTTTTTGTTTTTTTTTTTGTTACTTCTTTGTAATGGGGCATAACACACACCCAACTTTCACTGTTTTGTAAGATGAATGATAAGTGAAGATAAGTGAACTGTCTTCATTAAAATCATACTTTGTGGGTTATTAAGGGAAACACGTTTTTATAAAAGGGGGTGTGGCATGTCATGAAGCATGTCAGGGCCAAATTTTAAAATGGCTGGTGAGTTAAAAATTTGGCAGTTTTGTTCTCATATTTGTATTAACAAATGGTGAAAAAAAATCTGCAAAATCTGAGATGCTGTAGTTCCACCCGCTGCTTGATTTGACATGGACTCACCCCACACAATCTCTGAAGTGATTGGCCATGTCATTAATGTGATCCATAAAGCGATTGACCGTGTCTATAAGGTGATCTCTGAAATGTTTGGCCATGTCATTAATGTTATCTTTAATGACACGGTCAGTTGCTTTAGAGATAACAGTAACGGCACTGCTATTTGCTTTAATGTTATCTCTAAGGCAAATGGCCTTGTCTTTAAGGTCTGAAGTGTATGGCTGTTTAATTAATTTTTATCTCTAAAGCGATTGGCAATGTCATTAATGTTATCTCTAAAGTGATTGGCTGTGTCATTAATGTTATCTCTAAAGCGATTGTCTGTGTCATTAATATGATCTCTAAGACGATCAAGCATGCCAGTAATGTTATCTCTAAAGTGACTGACCATGTCATTAATCTTATCTCTAAGGCAAATGGCCCTGTCTTTAAGGTGATCTCTGAAGTTTTTGGCCCTGTCATTAATGTAATCTTTAAAGCAAATGGCAGTGTCATTACTGTTATTTCTAAAGTGATTCATTGTCATTGACGTTATCTCTAAAGCAATTGGCCATGTGGTGAAGGTGACCTCTCTAATGTGACTGGCTTAAGCTAATCTCTCAGATGGCTGCTTGTGTCATTAAGATAATGTCTAAGATGATTTGTGGTGTGATTAGTTATACAATGATGGGCCGTGTAATTAAGATCATCTCTAACACGATTGGCTGTTCCCCTGATGTAGACGGCGGCCTCTAGCACAGTCCAGGATTTACGTTATCCGGAGAACGACAGAGGATTAGAAAACGGAGACCGTGACTCTGTCGTAGGAAATGGCGGCACCTTTGTGGCTTCTTCATCCTTGGTTCCCGGAGAGCAGCGTGGTGGTGGACGCAGGGAGCGCAGTGCCTCCTATCAGCTGACTCCAGCACCGGCGAACGTCGACCCCGGGGACACGGATAGCATGACGCGGGAGAAATCACACCAGACACTTGCCGAGCTGAAACGGCAGAGAGCTGCTGCAAAGCTTCAGAAACGGCAGGCTCCTGCTCCGCCGCTACTTCCTCCCACACAGGAAGAGGCGGGGCTTGCTGAACAGGCGGCGCAGCCAGTGTACTTCACACCTGCGAGCGGAGATCCACCGCTACTGAAGCTAAAGGCACCAGAGGAAGAGGAGCCGGCCAATTCAAAAGAGCCGTGCTGTGGACTTATGTAGGGAATGCAAACGCACACACACACACACACACAAATACGCAATGTTTATTGTCTCCAGTGAGCATAATTGAGAAGAGACGGCCAATCAGAACGAACTAAGCTGCGGACTCTTACAGGGAGCATGCGCGCGCACACACACACACACACACACACACAGCTTCACTGGAAAGCACAGAGAGCAGAATTCCTCAAATGTTCCAGCAATAAACTGCGTCGTTCTCTCTCTCTCTTTTTTTTTTTATAGTTATCACTGTAAGATAACATCACTTCCTGTCCATGTTATCATGACTTCCTGTTGTATTTATGTAAACCACACGTTCCTGTCAGAGGAGAGAGAAGACCGAGCTCGAGCACTTTATTACTGACACCTCGACATTCCATGAACATTCCATTAACACGTGCATTTGAGTCATTGCTGTTATTATTTTTCTGTCTTAATGGCTCCCTAGTGCACTTCACAGGGCGTAGAAATTATTATTATTACTATTATTATTATTATTATTATTATACCTTATATAGTGAACTTGTGTAGAGTGTGAAGAGCTGAATCCAAAATGGTTCCCTAATGTACATATAGTGCCGTATGTAGGGTGCAGAATCCAACGTCATGCCCTATCTAGTGCACTTACAAAGAGGATAGGGAGCTGAATTCCCAAATTCTTCCCTGTTGGATATCTAGTGCACTACATAGGATGCAGAATCCATTAGTTCATGCCCTATCTAGTGCACTTCTATCGGTCGAACAATTCAGCTTAAAATATGGAAGTTAAATGATGAAAGAAATTCTCTCTTTTCTTAAAAGATTTATATTTAGAGTAGAATAAAGAATGAAGATGGAGGAGGAAAAAAGCTGAAATATAAAATGTGTGTTTTGAAGACTTTACAGAACAAATCTCTCACTCAGGCTTTACTGCACAAACAAGCCACCAGAACGGCTGCAAAGATTTAAGAGGAATTAGTCCAAATATTTTTGTAGATATTATTTTTAGAAGGAGAAACATTTTAGCTGTGTTTTCTCACTTGTGGAAAGACCAGCGGACTTCCTGGAGTCAGTTTAGGGTGTGAACTTTTTTTCCTTCCAGTATACAAACAAGGCTAATTAGTTTTTGTAAGCAGGATGTTTAGCTATGTGCTGATTGTCACGTTTTTGTAGCATGTTATTTGCAATCGGGAATAAATGAGCACTAGATTTGGAGTAAACTTCCTGTCATGTAAATGCAACAGCAGAATTTTAATTTTATCAAATTCATAGTTGAGTTGGTGAATCTGTACATTAGTAACCTGAATTCTGTGTGAGTGCTTCTTGTGACTTGCACTCTCTGGAGCCAATCCTGAGCCCCGCCCACTCAGCTCTCTGGAGCCAATCCTGAGCCCCGCCCACTCAGCTCTCTGGAGCCAATCCTGAGCCCCGCCCACTCAGCTC